>CAIGRF010004819.1:0-17529 GCA_903798235.1 Fraxinus ornus | reverse complement strand
AGGGCGGCCGCCCTAGCTCGCCACTCCCTAGATCCGCCCCTGCTTGTGAGAGAGTTAAGTTGAATTCTAAAAGCAATTGAACAACTTGCTCATTGACACTGCTTATTTCCACTTCTTTGATGCAGCTTCTGTTGCCTTGTTTTCCTCGAGTATAAGACTGTAACCCTTCGTTTTAGAGACAAAAATTGCCAACTTTTCTTAAAAGTGTCACAAGCCTTGCATATGATCTTACCCGACTTCCCTCCTAACCCACTATCACCACTAGTCTCCATATTGATGCGAACTCATGTAGCAATAGTAGCTACGGAACCATCGACAAATTAGAACAAATCCAAGAAAGTCAGGAATCAACGTTTGAAAAGCTCGACCCAATAAATTATTGAACCAAAGAACCAAAACAATCGTTAACAATATCTTGACCCCGTGATCACAAAACTTATGAATCTTATTTAAATTGTAGAAGGCCACAAGAATTTAATTCTCGATAAGTTCAAAATTAATTCAATGAAGAACAAGAAGAAAACAATATGCCTCACAATAATATTTCTCAAATTATGTATCCTTTTTACAATGAATATAATAATCCTATTTTATATGGAATCCCTAAAACTCTAGTAAAACGAAATTAAATTCTAAAAATAACAAAAGATATCACAAAATAGAGTTATAACTAAGAAGATTTCACGAAATTTGAAAAGTTCGCAGCCGGAAATACATTGTGCAACACTATGCAGTTGTATAGACCAACTAAATCCATCCTCTGCAGTTTCGTAAAGGAGCATGCGATCTCATGCCCTAAACCAACCTCTCCGCCCATTACGTGAAACAAGTTGCTCCACTTCGTTTAATCTCACATGCCCAACATAAAACTTGTTCATTTACTTGTTGTGATCGATGTTTCGTCCACCGTGACTTGAGCAAGCAATTTCATAACTTCCTTGACCCGCTTCGCTCGCGACATAATCATAGGCCCTTCCTCAACGATCAATGGATCATTGCCTAGATTTATCCTCGTATCATGGATCACACAACACACCCGTTTGGTTTGTTGCCCTACAAGCTACCCAAGGCCTCCCTAGTTTGTATTTCTCCTATAAATGTGGTTGGGTGATTGAATTAGTTGTTACAAATTAGGGCTTTAAGGTAGGGGTGTGAACGCCAAGGGGTTGTTGTCTGTGGGAGAGCNTTTTTTTTTTTTTTTTCCTTCCTTCGTTTTGTTCATTTTCTCCATGGGCAATGCGTGTCGCACTTCAAGGGAAAAAATTAACTGTTTCCTCCAATAAAAACTGAATTTATAATCCACCGCGTAGTTTTTGTATCCCTAGTAGGTTAATATTAGCAACTAGTAAATTGGCAGGGGAACCTCAGCAACTTAAACTTAGATGGGGCTAATGGAGTAGTAGACCCCATAGCAACAATAAGAATGTACCAAACGATTGACGAGTAATATGTGCAGTTCTTCGGCTTTTCAATGGGAAAAAGCCTATGGGTATACCATGAATGTAGAATGCTGTACATATGAACCAACCCCCCAAAACAGGAAACATGCATATGGAAAGAGCAATAGACCGCACCAACATATAAAAACAGAACTATCCCTTCATAACTGATCATCCATAATATCAAATGAATCATTTCCTTTTCGAGCATAACATCCCTTTCTTCGAGTGTTTAAAATTAGAACTACTCTGAAAAATATGCTTGGAAATAACACCATTCTGATACTAGTGATAGACAATGAATAGGTAAAACAAGAATGCAGCTCAAAAATTGATATACCGAATTGATTACTTCAAATGTCTGCACATATTTCTTTTCCACGGACCATTGCATTGATTTTGTTTTCTTTACACTTTGTCAGTAGCTCGGTAACATTTTACGAAAAGTCTTCTTTACCCGGCTCATGAGCTATTACACAAGTCACCAATATGTTATATCCAATCATTGTATGTCAATCCCGCTTCAGGGCCTTCCGAATGAAAGTTCTGGTTATCAGTATTAAAAGATAAGCCGAAACTGTAACAACTATACCCGACAGCAGAATTAGGCCATCATAAGCAGCATTCTGGACCTTATACACCCTGAGGCTAATTGTGTCCCAATTACTCTCTGTCCAGACAGGATCAGCAGCACTCATCTCATCTGAAGAATTGTAGGGTAGCACAGTCCAGCTTCCAGACTCATACTTCAACCGTGTCGAATATGCTGGGACATACCTGAGATTAAATGTGAAGCTTATAAAACATGGAGACAATTGAAAAATATGTAATTTAGTGTTAATTAGTCATTATGCAGCCCATTTGAGCATAATGGGATTTCAATAATGATAATGCAAGCCTTCCCGGCCAGCTTATTCCACAGAAGAATGGACCATTAAATAACTAGGATAAATGACTTTGGCCGACCATAGAAAATTAATGATCATTCATTTTAAGAGGGATATTAAAATTTTCCAGATTTTACCTTAAGCATGGAAAATAAACATCTCATTTCTCCACGGCTTCTACTTGTACTCATAATCCAAATTGCAATAATGATATGCTTTTGCAACATGTACCTTGTGAAATAAAAGTAGGCCGAGATTAAATACCTGGTTGTTGATATAACGCAGATGCCTTTCCCATCAGCTTCTTCTCGTATGCACAATTCACCAACACCGTTGCAATCCTTAGGGCAGGCAGAGCTAGTATTTCTTGAAGAGATTGATGTCTTAACGGCCAAGAAGTTCCAAACGAACCTCGAAACATCACTCACATAAGCAGGATAAGGCACAGAAGAAGGTTCTCCCAGAACAACACCTACGTAATGGCTAGGGCAAGTTGCAGAGGGAGAAATATAGTGCTTCACCAGCTCACATGATAAGCCTGGTTCACAATTTAATAGGCAACCAAGAAGTTCTTCCACCAAAGATGCATTGACATTGATAGCATTTATAGCCGAAGCATTCTGGTCACTGGCAAGGAGGTATAGTGTTCTAGCAACTAGGGAAGCAGCAGCTACTATGGCTGAAGAGTTAACGTTAGCTGTATCAAAGCAACATATTATAAACAAAATATATATAATCCTCGTATAGATCAGGGCAAATAGATAGAAGTGAATTTGGGTTCACTCACATAGATCATCCAGGTGACTGTGGTAGAATTTGTTGGTAAAAGAAGTATCAAAATCTTCCAAAACAACACCAGAAATCTGGGATTTCTGCTAAACAGGTTACAGTTAGGAAACAAATAGTCAAACAATATATGATTCACATTTCATCAATTCATCTAACATTTAAAGCAAGATAAATATTAGCTCATGTTTGTCTATCATTCTCCAAAAACTCTTTTTTCTAAAACTCATTTTCAACCACACATATTCACAATAAAATATTTTGTATGTAAATTCAAAAAAAAAAAATCCTACTTTTAAACAACACATTCTCCAAAAAAATCACTATTCAAAAATCATTTTCTCCAAAAGAAAAAAACTCTTTTTAATGGGCATCAAACAGGAGGTTTAATACCATTAAAGAGATCTTGTTATGGGCAACAAAATGTCTGTTCCTATGAACTACTCCTAACAATGTACTAAGTGCTGACCTTCCTCAGAAATGTCATCAATGAAGATGGAGGCACTCCAGGATTTGATGTGCTCGCCATGGAGATCTTAATGCTTTCAGTTTTCAGGGAATCTTGAGCACGTAGTAAGGCATGAAATGTTTTATTTGTAGCCGATGTATCCTGCAGGGTTAATGATTTAACTTGAGGACGAGTTACCATGATAATTGTCTAGTTCATGACATTATTGCATCATGTGCAGGATAGAGACAAGGATAAAAGGTACTGATAAATCGATCAAAGTAAAGGCTATGATTTTATAGCATAGTATTGGTAGGTTAAGTTCCAAGAACAAGAAATGTCTTACCCCAGAAGTATGAGAATAAAATGTTTTGATGCCATTAGAAAACCCCCTTCCAACAGATCCAATTTCCATCACCTGCAAAAATCATACTACCACAATTATTTGACACTACATACCAGAATACTTACCAATACTTTAAGAACACAATCATCAAAATTCATGCATCAAAACCGACAAAAGGGTTAAAAATAAAAGCTTAAATTAGAACCTCAAAAAATCTCAGTAATGATAAAGAAAGCAGGAAGAGTCTGAAAGAGACAGTCCACTCTCTTTTGGATTTTACGTCAGTTATAGATGACGCACTTAATGAAGGGGTAGACCACAAACCTGACCATTTTTGAGTATTATCCCCATGCATGTGCTAACTTTTACCAACATGAACCTCAAAACTTTATCTATCTATTAACCAGAGGAAGAGCTAGGCTTCAGAAAATTCCACTGGCACATAGATTTGGTACTCTAGCAAATTATCAACCCCCATCTTCCACAAGTTGCAATGGTCCAGTAGAATGTAAATAATAAGCAACTTCATAACGGACAAGGGAACATAGGATATGATGGAAGGCTGGCTATGGCTCCTATTAAAAGCAGTTTATCAACCAATTGACTTTTTATAAGGTCAGATATAAAATTTCTAATTTACATTCTTTGTACCATTTTATGAATGCTAGAAATTCAACGTAAAGAAAAGCTCTTCAAGAATTGTCAGCCACATAATATACTCTTAAGAAAAGGCCAACTGAGAGGGTAGGACATAGATTCTTTATTTCCTTCTTTTGTTTTTTGGAAAATGAACATAATTAAAAATCGGAAAGACAAATTTGTGCTGAGAGTTTATTAATTCAATTATTCTGCTTCTCTGTCCACACATGAAGAATGTCAGAACATGGAAGCAAAGAAATTTGTGTTGCCACGGTAATGACATGTCATTTTGGTGACTATAAGTCAACAAGGTTATCAAAATTTTCATAGTCCATCATACAGAAAACGATTAGCAATTAAGTACAGTTCAATGTAAAAAGCACTGCATAAATTTCCAATTACGCTAAAAGGAGCATGCAGAGGAGAAATACAGTTTCAATCATCGCGAAGTCGAGGCCTTTAACAGAGTCCGAGTGTTGATCAGCTTCTAAAACGAATCTGCGACTGCCCAGGTAGCCCCAGGATTCTCCAGTGAAAACTACAAACACAAGCTGCAGCAGAGATTAAATTTTAGCACAAATAGTACAGAAAAGAGTGATGAAAATCTATAGCATCTCAAGGAAATTTTACATCAACATTAAACAGAATGTCAGTTTAGACGATGTACGTAGCTATTTTGATGAATTTGAGAGGAACTGTAAAGCAAACAAGAAATTAATGTTATTCATAAGAAATGAGAAAACAACTACACTAAGCCTAATTTAAAGTCAACCAACACAACAAAGTCAGGCCATGTTGATTGTGATCTACTTTTCTCTTTTCTAATGTGTTCTACTAGGAGTGCAGTACTTCTAATCTTAATTTACCCCTTCCTAGTCTCTACCCCTGAAACCATAGCGAATAACACCTACCAAGGAACCTCAACTTGGATATGTCTCTTAAAATCATCCCATGACTAAAGTGAAAAGATAAGAAATTAAAGTAGAACTTTGACACAAGCCTACACAACAGTAGTTGCTCCATACATAGCATTAATAATATTGATATATCCATCGAAATTCTCTCTCTAGCACTTACCATATCATCTGGTCGGACCCATCTAAGCAGATAACTACACAAATACTTGTATACTTCCACAATGGACTCTGAAGCCAATCTCTTAGCTTCCCATTTAGTTAACATAGTGTTTCAAAATCCTTCACAGCAATCTAAGCATTCATGTTTTATGCGGACATCATTTTTATGGAATTCTATTATTATTATTATTGGGTTTGTAGAAGTGGGTTGGCCCAAAACTGTTAGGTTTTTACTATATATTGGATTTCATATTGTAATTTAGACAGTTAATGAATATGATAAATTAAAGAGTGGCTTGCAGCCTATTTTCTCCTCTCTTCCTCCCCGTCCCCTCTTATTTTCGCTTCTTCTTCTTCTTCTTCTTCTTTCTTTCCTTCTAACTTCTTGACTTTAATTCTAATTCACCCTAAATCCTAATTCATCCTACATCAAATTTGGTATCAGAGCTAAACCTGGTTCCCTTTATCGATAATCGCCGGCAACTACACAGTAAGTGGCACCTTTCAATAACCCACAATCACGCCAATCTCAGCCAACAATTAACACCGCCAACCACAGGCACCTTCATATCTTCTGTCCACCACAGGCACCCTCAACAATCCGAGAGATTCACCACCGCTGCAGTCCCGTAATTGCAGGCTAGACACCACCCAAAATTCCCCTCAAAATCCGAAACTTCCGCCCCAACCATCAACTTACACATTACTGCTGCTGCAATTCCAACCAAACTAACCTAACACAGCCCATATCACAAGCCCACATGAGACCTCTCTCCACCCGTCCATCGCCACACAACCAGTTCCACATTTGAACCTGTCAAACACTAGAGCCACACCGGCGGCCACTTCCCCTAGTGCCGCCAACAGCCCGTCGTCACTCCCCTCTCGCCGTCGCTCGCTCGCTCGCTCTCCGGCCAGAACCAACTTCGACCGACAGCCAAGTAGCCACGAACACGATCGACGCACTGTGGCCTCAGAGTTTTGTTTCTACGATATATTGTCAATTGGGCCTCAATTTGTCAATTTGTACCCTAGTTATAATTTGGGCCTTAGTTTGGGCTTTTATCAAGTTTTTGTTTAGTTAATTTGTTTTGGTAATTGGGCCTCCATTTTATTATCAAGTGTAATTTGTTTTTTTTTAGTCAAAGAAAAAAAGAAAAAAAAAAGCAAAAAAAAAAGGGACAAAAAAAGAAAAATAGTGTGAAAAAAAAAAAATATGTTTAGTATTATTTCGGGCCTCCACCGTTACTTAGGCCTCCATTAAAGAATCTGTTTGGTATTCTTTTGGGCCTCCATTTTTAAGTTTAAAAAAAAGTGTGAAAAAAGGAGAAAAAAAAAAGCGCAAAAAAAAAAGTATTTTCTAACATTTTTTTGTAGGTACCTCTTTGATATATTGGTTGATTCAGTTATTTCAGCAAATAAATGGGGAGCTACTGTTTCCTTGTTTTTGGAGATCAATTACCTGGTGCTCAATTATTTCGACGAACAAAAGGAAATCTACTATTCCTTTAGCTTTAGTTTAACATTACTGTTTATTTTAAAATCGCATCGATTAATTTTTTTGTGCTGTTGTTATTCTAATTTTATCTAAAGTTCACGTGATCGAAGCCCTCGACTTGTTAAATTCCCATAGTTTTACCTAAGGTTCACGTGATGGAATCACTTGACTTGTTCAATTCTCATTTTACCCCTTATTTTATGTGATCGGATTTTTGACTAGTATTTGACCCCTACTTTGCGATTTTTCATGTATCAGCAATATTAGCTTGTCATATTTGGATTTACATAATCCCAAAGTTTAAAATTAAAAAATAAAAAAAATGCTCAAGTTATTATTTTCCGTTGCTTGCACTTCTTGTTCATTGAACTCTCTACACACTTCATTTAGCTGGTAGTACATTGCATGCAGTTGCGTAGTGATCGTCTTGTCACATCTAGTTTCCGTAACCTGACCATGGACCCATCTCAACTTGATGTCATCACTCGTCAATTAGCACAACTTGTCACTAGCCAACAACAGTTACAAACTGAGATGGCCGCTACTCATGAAGTGAATAGAGATTTAGCTGCTACGTTGTCCACTTTTAAGCAAATCCCTCATTTGACTGATGTTGATAATTCTAAAGTGTCCTATAATAGACAATATAGTTGTCGACAAGGTTATCAAAAGTATTTTCGACACGACCGTAGGGATGAGGATTGGGTTCGTAAGCAAGAATGAGATTATGACCGTCACCACACTCATTCTCTTCCACGTCATAAGGAGTGTTTCTTTAGAAACAATAAAGTAGATTCCTCAATGGACTACCCTTAAATAAGGGAATCAGTTAGTGAGTACATTCCTCAGTTTGAGGAATTTCAAATGAAATGTCGTGTCATTGAAGATGAGGTCCTGACTTTGAATAGGCTTGGACAAGGTCTAAGAGATGATCTTAAGCGCGAGGTTTTAATTCGGGGTGTCACTACCAATGTTTTAAAACCGACCCGGAAAAGGAAGAGGGTCGATGGGAATCGGGATCGAATCGGTATCGAACCGGATGACAAAATAAATAAAGAAAAAAATATACAAATAAACTATAAAATATCACAACTATAATAGCTTTTTTAATTTTAGTTTACTAATTCAAAGTAAATATAATCCATGTTCGTTAATTAGATTTATTATGGTAATTTATTTTATAACCTCAAAAACTAACAATTAATATGTCCAAAATAATTTGCTTTGTTTAAATTAAAATTGTTTGTGATTATAATCTTGTTGGGGGTTATGATTTTTTAATGAAAATGATGAAGTAGACTATTAAACACTTAGAGTTAACAATTGGCTAGTATCCCACATTGGAAGATTACTACAACATCGGAAGGAGAGTCTCCTATAAAAAGGAGCTAGTATCTCATATTGGACGATTACTAAAACATTGAAAGAAGAATCTTCTTTAAAAAGGAGCCAAAGGAATGTCACTTGTTTATTTTGGTCTTCTATTGCAATAGGTGGCCATTAAGATAGTTAAAATTTTTTGTACAAAAAAGATTATATTAACCGGAAAAATCGCGGCCGGTTTTCCGGTTCATGGTTAAGCCGGCCGGGTTGATGGTATATTAGCCGGGTTTTCATTTTTCGATTAATATATAAGTACCGGACCGAATTAGGGACCGGTTCACGATTTTTTCCGGTTGAACCTGCCGGTCCGGTTCGATTTTTACAACATTGGTTACTACTCTTGATCACGCTTACTCTTTAGCCTGAGATTTTGAATTAATTATTGGTGCTCCATATAAAAAGCATGGTGACAACCATATACCAATCTCCTCAGCGTCGCTTCCTCTTAAATCTATTGGGAGATCTTCCTCGTCTAATGTTCCTCCTATTTTCGAAAATAAGAGTACAATTTCTAATGTTTCAATTATTTCTTCTCACTTGCAGTGCTTCAATTCCAAATGTCCTAGCTGAACCTTAGTTATTGAAGAACGAAAAAATAGATTAGATGAGCGTTAGAAGATCAAGTTTATAAACCAAAACTTGAAGAACATGATGACTTGGATGATAGTGAGAACACCTCCTTAGTTAGTATTCGGACTTTTCCTATAAATCAAGGTATTGTACCCCTTGTCCTCAATACCTCTCAGTCAAGTATTGTGTGTAGTACCCTTATCCAACCTAAACGTGCTATTGTTTTGCGCAATCATGTCCTTTTTAAGGAAAATCTTGGAAATTGGGAGTTGATAGTCCCAACAGTTCAAAATATATATAAAAATTCTGTGAGTCGGTCTATAAGTATGAGTCCTTTTGAAGTTTCTTAGTTACGAGTCTGTGAAGCCTTTAGATCTTATTCTCATGTCCCCACATGCTAGAGTATCTATGTCAGCTGACGCATTTGCACATCATCTTCATGATTTGCATATTGAGATCAATAAACGATTTGAAGCAAGTAATGCATCATATAAACTTCAAGATGATTTGTAGAAACGACATTTTGAATTTAATATTGAGGATTATGTTATATTGCAAGCTCGTAGTGCTGGTTCTTTTAAAATTTTGAAGCATGTTGATCCAAATGCACGTCATTGATCTTTTATCACATTTTGGCTACCACTCTACTTTAAATATTGAGAACTTCATTATTTACAAATATCGTTTCAATTCATTTGATAACCTTTTCCTATTTAACTCGGTGGACCCCCAACCTCTCTATATTGATATTTTTACTTCTATACCATCTGTCACAGCATATAAAGATACAATTGATGTTATTTTGGATGAATAGATTGTGTTGATCAATGATGGAGAAATTTGGTACCCCCTTGCTCGTTGGGTAGTTCTACCTGATGCAGACCGTCCATGGAGTCCTAAAGAGAAATTCCAACAAATTTGGATCAAACTGCTGGAGTTTCGATAATTAGTTCTTACGAAAGATCGTCTCCCGTAGTAGAAGTTTATCCACTTGACAGGGTCGTGTTTTTCTCCCACGCCGGGAGAGTTGATGCGAACATAATTTTTATGGAATTTTATTATTTATGTTCTATTATTATTATTATTGGGTTTGTAGTAGTGGGTTGGCTCAAGCCCGTTAGGTTTTCACTATTTATTAGATTTTCATATTGTAATTTAGACAGTTGATGAATATGATAAATTAAAGAGTGGCTTGCAGCCTGTTTTCTCCCCGTCCCCGTCCCTGTCCCCGTCCCCTCTTCTTTTCGCTTCTTCTTGCTTTCCTTGTAACTTCTTAGCTTTAATTGTAATTCACCCTAAATCCTAGTTCATCCCGCATCAATGTTCCACCACCATGTTTCTTTATTCGAGGGATTCTAACTTTAAACTCTCTTGGTACATCATTTGTCATGTTTCGTTGTAGCCATCTCATTCCACTTGTGTTACAATCTCCTTCAAACTCTATCCTTAATTCACTAATAGTTTTAAACTCTTAGTTCCAACATATTATTCTATGAACTTGAACCTTTATGGTATTTCTTAGAAGGATAATCTCATAAGATTCGACAAAATTTTATACTTGTTGGCACCTTCTGCATCTCTCCTTTAACTGAGTTTCCTACAGGTTAGGAGAAACATAGGCAAACTTACTTAGAATATAAGCAATCTAATTATCTTCATTATCATGACATGACAAAATAAATAGACCAACAAGCAGTAACAACTGCAACTATTGGCCACAATAGAAGCTATGCCTTGTTGAAACCATTGAACATGAACATTCACTTCAAAAATTCATCAATTAAGAGACCAACCTGTTTATTAAGTTCATCCAAGCCGTCAAGATATGAAAGAGCATCCACTGCAGCTAGCAATGTAATCAAACCCTAAAAATTTGTTTTAACATTGAGAGTGATTTTCAAATCTTGCAAACAAAGACATGACAAAGAAAGAATATGGTTTCCAATGATGAGATGGTTTTCAATATAAAAAAAAAAACAATGAATGGCTGTGAAAATGATAACTCACTGATATGGGGGAGTCTGCTCCGAGGCTTTTGTCACGGAAAAAAGATGCTGAATCCATTGATGTCATAGTTAACACAACTGGCTTCGATTTTTGTGACGATGAAATTTTAATAGGTGGAAGTGCTGACCAGACACTGCCCTTCATACAATAGGAGATAAAAGGTCAATTAACTTAGCAACATAATCAATACAAGTTGCAAAACCAATTCACTACATGAGACTTTATTACGTGACAGCTGAGTGAAATTGGATATAATTATACAAACTGCTATTGAGTAATAAAATCAAGAAAAAAAATATAAAAAGCATACTATCTACTATGAAAATCCAAAGGCATTTGAAGACCTCTCCAAGAATTCGACGTCCACCAAGGACAAAACATGTAACTTAAAAAGAATGTTTACTAGGACTATTTGCTAGAGAAGCAGGACTAGCTTTACATTCCTAACTTTCTGCTCTAATACCTAATGAGCCAAAACTTTTATTGGAGAAACATAAAATGCTCAAACAAAGAAGCAAAGTTTTCAATGTATGTTGAAGATAATATTTAAATGATATACATTTAGCCCTATCTAACCGCTTAAGCTTTTATCAAGTGGTTCAATATGATATCATAGCACACAAAGGTCCTGGTTCCAATTCTCGCCATCACCCATTTAAATAAAATTGTACATAACTTGGGCCTTCATGGGAGAAAATGAATCTCACCTACATGTGCAAGGAAGTGTTGAAAATAATATTTAAACGATATACATTTGCTAATCTCACCTATACATTTGATAATCTCACCTAAAACCTTTTTAGCTTCGTCTTTATTGCACATACCACTGACCGCTAAAAAATTCATACTAGTTGAATGATATTGTTACTTTCTAAAGATCTAGCTGAAAATCTTGGATCCTTATTGTTCCTATTTCAGCCTATAATGATGAAAGATACCAACCTTAACATTCTAGAAATTCTTTGAACTAGAACATGTAAAACCATTTCTTCAGAAAGAAATTGAACTAAAATTCATGAAATCACCTGTATCCACCCAAAGGTAGACAAGTTTCTTCTTTCAAACAAGAGTCTGAATCACGAGTTCCAGATTTTGTTGTCTGATAAAGTTAAAAACATTAGGTGCATTCATTAGTCAACAAATAGAAACTCTGTACTATCAGGTTTTATTATAATGTTGTTAGAGCCTACGTGCCGATTTCATCAATGTGCTCTTGCCAAAACTTTTACCTGCATCACCACATTAAATTCAGCAACATTTTCAGTATTGGATTTCTTGGTCTTCTCATTCTTCATGACAACCTGCATACACGAGAGAGGTTTTGTTGTTAGAAAATCAGATATAAGAAGAGAACGCAAAACCAATTTTGTCGTGGAATCCAACCCAAACAGCAAAAGTGTTCAACTCCTCATTAATTAAGAAAACAAAATTAAAGCAAAGCAAAGCATAACAAGATAACTAGACTTCTGATATTCTGATATTCTATTGTGGATAAGTCATCTCGATCCTCACTGTACAGAGACCTAAATGCAGAACTTTCACAAACAGAAGGTACCCAAAAAATTAGTTCAAAAAACAACAGTAGCTAAGGTCCCAATAAACTCTGAGATGCTCTTTTTGACATCAATCCATTTGATTTTAAAATATTAACCAAATGAGGTATCGTAGAAGAAGTGATTTAAATGAATGGAAACCTGACACTCTGACAGCATCTTTCTTTGAGTGGGTTCATTTGCTTCTTCTCAAAATGAAAGCTTACTTATTCTGAAAACTAATTAACCAAGAAACAAAATTATGGTGGGTGTAGAATGTCTCCAGAACACAAACTACCTCTTGCAAAATCAAGGTGCTAGTCTCGGAAAGCAAAAACACAGGGAAATTATAAGCCTTCCACATAATTCCAGATCCCTGCAGGTGGAAACAATGAGAACTGAGGTAGAAAATTATACATGAAGTCTCTGCAGGTTGAAAAAAACTTGATAATGCAGATCAACCAGTAATGTGTTTTTTTTATTCAGCGTAGATTTGAATTTCAAGCAAATTTTTCCTTCCACTTTTCAGCATACATCAAAAGAGGCAAACAAGAGAAACTTTGAGCATATAATCAGTTAACATACAGTAGGGTTCCACTCAAAATTGTTGCTTTGATATGGAGCAAATTCTGCTTCGGGAAACTTTCCATCTGGAGAAGACCCTGAAAGGGTAAAATACAATCAATTATTTTTGCTCTTGGACTTTTGTTCCCTCTCACTACAACAGACAAAAATAATTAACTGCAGTCTGCATTTACCCTTCAACCTATCAGAGACCTCTGTTCGTGATTCAACCAATACACCAGCCACTTTCCCTGCAAATTCTAAATCTTTTGATAATCTGAAAACAGATAACAAGTAACAACAATGATAATTAGAAGATTGCTTAATGAAATCGGATTTAGCACAGCACCGCTCACTTTAATAAGATATACAGGAAATACATATTAAGAAAGCACAAGGTCAAATAAATATATAATAGAGAGCATAAGCTTGACCTATTGACCACAATGGGTGTGCATGGAAAATCATGAGCCAAAAACCAAAGCCTACATGCTAGTTGATCCATAAAAAACCAAATAGAAATGAAAAAAACAAAGTTTTCTTGTAAACATTAAGTCACCACATGCACAAGTCATCATATCTATGTGCCATTTGCTAGGAAAGGGGGTTAGGAACAGAATCCCATCGAGAATAACTTACTAAACTCCAATGAAGTGACAGTTAATAAGATGAAGAAGAAGCGCAATTATACCTTCTTAATGACCAGCACATTGAAATTTTCTTATTTAGGTTACAAGCCTTAGCCTGACAACTGAGCATCACATATTGTTTACTAATAAAGAGAGTGTTCAACTATCTAAAGTTACATCTTATGAAAGTGAGAAATACTATCCAGGAATAAGGCCCTTGAAGATTGGTCATCATCAATCAAACTCCAAACAACATGCATTCAGATAGCACATAATTATAGATACCTAAATTGCAATTATTCAGCTCATACATTTCCTCATTTTCATTTAATGAATTTCATAGAGTCAATTTCTAAAGAAGTAACCTGAGGGATATGTTCACACATAATGATACAGGTCAGGATCTCTAAGTACGTTGATTTATTCACTATATTAATTTTCTTTTTAGGGACTTTCAAGTACTTAACTACTTAGATCAACTTTATTAAAGAGGCCATCAAGAAAGAAAAAGAGAAAGAACTAAAATATTGTGTCCTATAAAAATAACATTACATGCCTTGAAATTAAGATCTCAAATTCATCTATAGAAACCAGTACTGCAGCTGATTCGAGAAGCTCATCTACTCTCTTGTATCTAACTATTGGAGCAACAACCTTCTCGCGACTAGGATCTGAAATGCAAATTGGTAATCAGAGAGGGAGGCTAATAATGCATTAGATATGCTACAAATTCAATAGACAATATAATAAAAATACCAACTTGAACAACCAATTTCCCCTGAAAGGTTGAGCAGCCGTACACATGGGTATCCATCAATATGCATGTACATTGACTTCTCCAGATCAGGAACTGACTCAAATGAGTTTTCCTGTCCTGAATCTGTCCAAAACCAATAAAACTTAAAATTAGAACAGATAAGATATTCCGCAGAAACATGCCAGAAAGAAAGTTAACATAAGAGAAGAAGGGAAAAAATAGCAGAGCAAAGTACAAATTTCAAGTCACTTGAGTGTGAACTGCAGCTCCAGATATTTGCACAAGAAAAGCATACAAGTACCTTATAGAAAGAGACCTACTTAGCAGTCCACTGCTTCCACAGCCTGACTAGAGACTTGGCAGACCACATAATATATTCAAATCTTCTTGAACGATAATAAAGAAGATGAAGATCTCATACATTACAATCATAAATGATCTCAATCAATATCTTTTGTATACATATTACATTCATTGGACAAAATAAACTCCCGTAAACACAAAAGGTTTGACATGCAAATGATATTTAGCCCCTGTTTGGTAGAGATTTTTGAGAATAGATTTTGTGAAAAGTGATTTGATGTGTAGTTAAAAAAATAGGAAAAAGTAATAGATCCACGTGCAAATTATTTTATTTGGAGAATATGTGATTGAAAATGAGTTTGGAGAAAAGTGAGTTGTAGAATATGGGGGCCAAAAAAGGGCCTAGTAACCTAAAACAGGAACATTATCGATTGATGTGGTGATCCAAGTATTAACCTCTACATGCAGTTAGATATCTCTAAGGAGTCTTAAGACAAATCTTTCTGGTCAGCCAATTTTACTTTAATCTCACAAATACTTCGATGACACATTTTCATTCACGGATAATCCATCCCTTTGACGCTACTTTTGGAATCAAATTCATGTCAAATACATCCAACAGGGTTCAGTTATCAGTCTTCATAAAACCGATGTATTATAACTAAGGGGAAAACGCTTTCAGCACAGGCATGTCTCTCACAAAAGTTACAAGAGTTGATAACACTGCAGATTGATTACACTTTCTCCACATAAGATCTTATTTAATTCTTACACATTAAAAACAAACTTATCTAATTCTTCCTTTTATTGATTGTTATACAATAAAGCAAATGCTAATCACAATTTAAAACCTAAAACCCAACACTAATTAGAATTAAACAAGGAAGCCCAAGTTGTAATCCCCAACTGCAACTTAAACCTACAATTTGTAGTCCATGCTAAGAAAAGATACATCCTTTTATATACAACATTCAGAAAACTTAATAGACTCTTGTTCACATGAAGTTTCTTCCCTATAAGTTTTTTTTCCAATATCTCATTCTTTTTCCGTGGAAGAAACATATACTCAGTGAAGTTGATAAACTCTAGCTCACTTTGTCTCTTCCTTACCAGCAAGGTGACAGTCTAACATTTCAAATATACTGTTCCATAGATGAGAAATCTTGTAGCGAACATTTTTTTGTAGTAGTTGGTGCACAGGGTATGCAATAAAGAGTTTATCTATGCAGTACATTCACCTAAATCTTAGTTACTGCTTACCACCAAACAGGTTTCTTGTGATCAACTAGTGGTACCTTAAATATCTAGTTTGTCACTACATGAATTGAGCATATCTAGAGTTATGAATCTTGTACATGCAACTTGGCCTGCATGCTCATCAATGCTTTGTCATCTTGTCTTTCTCTAAACACATTCATTAGGCTCATTAGAGCTCTTCAGAAAAAATACGGAACAACTACTTTACACAAAACCTTAATGATTTAAGTCAATATTTAACATCCCAAAATGCTTGCCACACAGCCAGCCATTCCTCCAATATGGGAAATCGTTAAACAAATTCGCAGAAAATGCATCATTTCCGCAACATAACAGCAACAGTTAAAAGGATTCTTGCATAGTAAACCCTCATAATCATCACCAATCAACGAAATGACCTAAACATGAAGCAAGCCAACTGCAACTGAACCTTAACTGGCTACCGTTCTTGTCAAATACATGAAAAATAGAATCAAAACAGCCTCGAACACATCGAATTGCTCCCATAGTCCTCCATTTTTTCATAATAAAAATAATTGAAAGAAAAAAAAAATCAAGTAACGAACCTGAGAAAGAGAGGCGGAAGCTAGAGATGCAGCAGAGTACAAAGAGCAATAATGAGATCAGAGTGGCCATGGCGAAGGGGAAAGTGATTGATTTGTGCAAGAATTGCCAATAACAAAAAGCCCTATGCCACGGACACGAGCAGGAATTTTCAGTGAAGTTGCCCTATGCCATTTTACTAGCTAAAGCAGAATTTCAAGAGATGAAATGCGAGCAAAAATATTATTTTAACGAAGAATTTAACATTGAAAATAAATAGAAGAATGATAATAAAAATTTTAATGTCACGACTTTAATATAATATTGATATTGCAAATTTATTTTTGTTTGGGTCAAATTTTTGACCGTTCATTGCTATTCATTTTGTTAATTTGATCACTGAATTTGAGTCATCCCGTTGATATTTTTGACATGTTTGGATCAAATTTTAATTTGATTTTAATTTAAATCAAAGTCAAACAATCAATATCAATTACGTCTTTTATGGGTCACACATCTTTTTAGCCATACATTTCAAAAATTTCTATCACAATCCACTTAAAATTTGATTTTAATCTACACCAAACACCCTCTTTGTTAGTTCATTGTTAATAATTTTGTTTCAACAAATCACCATAATTGTCAAAAAAAAAAAAAAAAAAAAGGTAACTTCAGTCACCAATGTTTTGTTTTGCTAATTACTACAACTTTTGATTCGTCCAACTAGTTCTTCAAAGTGTAGTGTGATTATGTACGAAGGTCAAGCTTCAAACTTTACAAATTTAGGTGTAAAAAGACCTTATTCTTATTTTTAATATTATTTAATTTTTTAATCATTCTAAAAATTATTTAATAATTAATATAA
>CAIGRF010004815.1:0-11533 GCA_903798235.1 Fraxinus ornus | reverse complement strand
ATTGAACATTAATTTTGATAAATCAAACCTCGAGTCCCACTTAAAATTGTGATCAAAGTTGACCCCACTTGTGCACCATTTCCAACTGGTTTTAGGTTATCCTTTGGAGCCTTTGGAGAATTATGGAGATGATAATCCAGCTAAGCAGTTTGGGGATGGGAGAAAGAGGTTGAAGTTATCATATTTTCAGACTATGATTGTTGTGTAGATGGGGAAAATGATGAAATTATTTTTATTTTTGGTTTTGATTTTTAATTATTTGTTTGTGACCGATTTGTAATTTTTAAAAAAATTGAGTCTATGATTGCAATTCGTTCTTTATTGTTTTATTTAAATAAAAATATATATTTGTCATTTCACATATTTTTATAGAGAAATGGATGAAAATTGATGAAAATAATATTTTTCGTAATAAATGTGAAAATGTAAAAAATTGAAACGTAAGAACGTTTTGTACATTGAAAACCAAAGTTATGGACGGTTTTTTTTACTGATAAGCCCTTATTTTATCAACAAATTTTGTATAATTGATATGAGAAACCGTGTCAATGATGTATATGTTGTCTGCAAAATAAAGCAGTGACGTTTGATGTGTACGGGGGTGGGTTTGAGGTGACAAATGAGTTTTCTTGCTGAAATCACCTTTAGCAGCGCATGGGGATCCGCAGGAATAAAATCATTATCTATTTTTTTTCTTTCTATTTTTTGTCAAACAACATTTTATCCGCATGGGGGTCCCACTCACGTTACATGAACTGTGCGTACTGACTTGGGTTTCGTGAAGACGGACCGTTTCCTACAAATAATTAAAAATCTAAATTTTATTACAACGTGTGATACATATTCTTTTAAAATATATTTTTTTGTTCTTTCTTATTCTTAACTATACATTTTTAATAAAATAATATTACATAAAAATTCAACAAAATTTCTTATTTTTTAAGCACATATTTTCCATTAAAACACTATTTAAAATTCATTTTTAGAGAATAATGTGGCTCAAACAAGGTGTAAATTCAAGTTTTAGTTTTAATTATATATTTTATGAAATTCATGATTTTTAATTATATACTTTATAAATTTTCATCAAAATATATTAAAAGTTTAATTTTAATCCCTTTCAAACAAAGCATAGACATGAGTGTATATTCGACATCCATTAATTTATTTTATGATCTGTTATAAGATCATTTTTCCACAAATTCACAAAATAAAATATTCTACACAAATATAAAAAAAAATTTACCAACTTTTTAGCCACACATTTTTCTAAAAACACTACTTAAAACTCATTTTTTTAAAAAAAAATTAATGAGAATCAAATAGGCTCTGAATGGTATGAACAACCAAGATATTTCTCCTTTTTCTCCATGTGTATTTTCCATTTTTCAACCGTCTTTGTACTTTCATCGTAGTTTCAAATTTGTCAATTCAGATCATTTGAAAAATTACATTCACATTACAAATTTTATTACATAAATCATATTTTAATTGCAATTTTTATTATATAAATCATATTTTAATTGCAATGAAGATTTTTCAATAAATTATATTTTTGCACTCATAACTCAAACCTTTTTTTTTTTTCGTTGCATTTTCATAACTGATCGTCAATTAATTTGTATGACTCGTCTCTTATTACGATTTTGTCCAAATATTCAGATAAAAAAGCATTGAGACGAGATGCAAACAAACTCATGTTTGATACCCATTGCTTAAAACTTATTTTTCTTTAAACTATTTTCAACCACATATTTCATCATTTTTAATCAAAATACGTTAAAAATCTTATTTTTAGTCAAATCAAACGGCGGTTACGTCTCTTTAATCCCTCCAAACGAATCTTTTAGATAATAACCATAATCAGAGATAAGATGTGCAAAATAATAGAAGATTTTTGATAAGAATTGGATAAAGATGTCCAGGATGTAAAAATAAGCAAAGATTATGAACTTTCCTAACTATTACTATGCAGTGTAGCTAATAAAAATTATGGTACGAATATAGTTACCTTTTTATTATATTTTAATTGAATTTGTTTTATTTTGAATATAGACTTGTGTAATTTTAATTTGATTATGGGAAGCTTGAGACTTAGATTTGGATTTATTTATTAACATTGATTTAATTGACATGTATGTTGTAAATGTATACTAGAATTAACACTATAATAGCTCATTAAGAAAAAAGCTTTTGGATTTAGATTTGTTGTAATTGAGTTATGTGTAATAGTTAAGTTTTTGAATCTCAACTCTGAGAATTTTGTTTATTTTTTTGTTTGTTGAATTAAATGTTATAGTTATCAATAGATATTTTAACCTTCCTTTGACAAATTTGTAAATGATCAAATTTCATCATATATTTTAATGGACTCACAGCTATTATAAACTTATCAATCACTCATTTTTATATACATAAACCGTTTATAACTTTTCCCAAACGAAAATTTCATTTTGTATTGAAGAAAATTAGTAGAAAACAATTACGAAAATTATAAAGCTTTTAGCTTTTTGTATGTTATTGTCGAATTTAAAAATTTTAGTCAAGTTCTCAACTTCCATTGGCCTTTTCACGCATTTCGTTCATAAAATGGTCAGTCAACATTGACTAACGGCTTTTAGCGTTTTGTATGTTATTGTCAATTTAAATTTTTTAGTCTAGTTCTCAACTTCCATCTCCTATTTGTACTTTGATTTTATATCAATAAAACATGGTAGGGGTATCCTAGTTCACATTTGATCCAAGTGATGACCTAAATATCGTGCAAAGTTTTGATGTTGTCTATCTAAAATGAAAATATTATGCCCCCACTTGGATTCTTGGTAAAAGAAAAATGTTGAAAAGCGTCTTTAGAGATTGTTTGAATTTTTTGGTTAGACGTGTAAAGTGACCCCATTTTTTTCTTGAAAAGAATGGCCTAATCCCACTTGAAGGCCCACGTGTTGAGCCTGTGGGCTTTCGAGGCACGGTATGTCATGAGTCCGGACTTTGTTAAGGAATAAATTTCAATTCAATTAAATATTTAAATATAGATCAACATCCAGTAATTTAGATTACTTATTTTAATAAAGTTGACTTTTTAAGATAAAACTCAAAATCCACTAGCGGACCCAGGGGGGTCCTGGGGGGCAGATGCCCACCTAACTTTTTTTTGTACAATTTTTGTCACATAAAATCTTTTACAATTTTTAAAATTTAAAATTGAATAAAATATGTTATTTATCAAAAGTTGTTCTCAAAATTCCTTCAAATTAATCCCATAATAGTCTAGGAAGAATCAAACTTGTAGGACTACACTCCCAAAATGGCACAAATAGTAAAGAGTAGCGGTAGAGTGCACGCATGTAGATGCCAAAACATCTCTTGTGGGAAATGGCACCCGCCTTTCCCAATCTCTCGTGTCTATCACAATTTGGCCTTTATTTTTAATTTTTTTTTTCAAAATCATTTTCAACCACACATTTTATAATGAATTAAATTATTTGTACACACAAAGTATACATCTTGAAAAATGTATTATCAAGACCAATGTCCCAAGATCTACTAACTCATATGAGTGTAAATCAATGTGTTGACATTTATGCATACGTAACATGGTCCTTTATGATATACACAACTTTTCAACTACATATCTCGTCTAAAATTTATTAAACATTTTATTTATAACCAAATCAAACAGTATGTACACGGTTTAAATCTCACACGCAATTTGATATTAAATACCGACAGTCGTATTAAGACAGGAAAGGGACCGAATCCGTATGTACTGTGCATGGCAATTGGACTTCAGTCATAATAATGCAAATTATTACATTTAAAATTACGAGCATGTATAGATAGACATGGTTCATGCTTCAATGAAGAAGGATTGTATAGGTTAAACAATCTCTTACTCTACCAATTGGGATACATAGTTTACCTTAATCGTAACGAGTGGATCTCGAGAACAATAATACTAATATGTTTGGGAGAGTATTGCACACAACGGCATAGCCAGAATATTTTATTTCAATGGACAATAATTATATAGTAAAAATAAATATATATAATATTAAATAATAACACTATTATAATTGTTCTCAACGTGTTTTCATATTTCGAAAATGTCATATAATTACATTATTGTCGATTTCGTTACATCATTCTCAATATATACAATCAAACTGTCATTTAACCATTGAGCTCCAATTCGATTGCGTACCATCACAATTCTTTCCTACAGATAATGCAGCTGAATTACTGATTACTGCTCAACTGTCGCTGTCATAGCTCGAGCGACGTGGTTATCCGATGGACGATAATATTCGATTTTTAAGCTGATTTTGAGTTTTTTTTCATCCTAAAACACTATCCATTATAAACATACGCTCTATGGCACGTCCAAAAGTGTTTTGAATTATATTTTTCCTTATATGTCATTCATTTGAAGATTTAAAATGCATTCATTGATTTCAAGACTCAACAACTATATCATTTGAGTCATAAATTCATCCAAACTTTGATTTCTTGATCAAACCATGTTACTTTACATTAAACCACAAATCAAAACACACAAAGATCGTTTAATCAAATACCAACCCAAAGAAAGAGGAATTCTTCATTTAATCTATCGAAATAAATCGATACCAGGGATCGAGAGCTGTTGCAGAAACATAAATTTAGGAGGACTAAGATAAGGTACCCGGAGTCGGGATCTGGCATCAAGAGCCCGCAGTTCAGAGCGCTAAGGTATAAACCAGGAGTTAAGATTTTTTTGAAGGAGCACACCTCCAATAGGATCAAGGGAGACTACAAGAAATGGGGTTAGAAGTTCTACAAGGCATATGAGTCTGAACTATTTTGTAAGTTTGTTTCGATTTATTGTGGATTATTGACTAGTAAACTGATAGGAATTTTTACCCAATTGAGATTTCTCCATGATCAATTTGGTGTTCTTTATTACTTTCATATTACAAATTATGTTAATTCAACGTACGATAAATTGATGTTATTAATTAACCATCTAAAAACAATTAAAAAGTGACTTGTTGCTTTTAATTGTGTAACTCCCCACTTTAGGTTTAAATAAATCGGCTAATTTAGTACTTTCAAGTACATTGAGAATGAGAACTTAGAGAGAGCGATGTATTAAGCATGGATTCGTGTTTGGAAACCATCACCTAGTTTGGCCGTTAAATGAGTTCATTTAAGTACTTTTTTAAACATTTTAAATTTGAACTTAGTATTGACGATAACAAATAATTTATGTGATATGATCATAAAGAAACTATTAAAAATGCGAGTTAAGTGAAAAATTAGAAGGGTAAAAGAGTCATAATAGCCTCAATCTATTTATTCGATATTCGACGAGCAAGACATAAAGATGACAAGTTATGCAATTACACATAATAGAAATAATATTACTTTCTTGATTTTGTATAATTTGAGAGTGCAATCTTGTGTATTCAATGTGAGCGAAAATTAATAATTACATCATGAAGTCTTAGATTGACTTTAATTGTGATTTAATAATTGGAGCTCCAATAATATGTATATCTTACTGGGTCTCATTCGTAAATCCAAAAGAAGTCCTAAACTTAATTGCTCTAGTAATTAAAATTGAGGGGCTGGACATGTGAAAAAGTTAAAATAAATTTCTTAGCCAGAGTAAAAAATGAGAAAAAAAACTATTAGATCGGGGACGCCAAGCATTTGAGTAGCCTTGTTCGACTCCACTATATTGAGAATATTTTTATTTACCCTTCTGCGTTTCCGATCTCTTAAATTGATTTTTTTGGAGGGTGGTACTTTCGAGATTTTATTAATATGTCTTCACTTGTGGCGCAGGAATACCGTGATTACATGAGAAAATAATGAAAGCAGGAAGTACTAGTTCCCTTATAATGAAAATAAATTATAATGGATAAAAATAAAGAATAAAGAATAAAAATCATATTTTAATGCTGGACAGTCATATTTATCAATCTATACGAGTGCCCTAACATGTCGTGGTAGGTTAGCTGCTCAATATATCTGATATCGTCGATGATTCCAACCTTCTACAGAAAAAGAGTATCTGCAACCTGATTTCCCTCTCTGTAGATGTGGGAAACTGTGTCTCTGTCGAATGTATGATGTCTATGATCTGTCTAAGTATGTCTTGAATAGCCCATGATCCTCCTCTTCTAGTGATGCAGTGAATAGCCATTACAGAATCTGTCTCCTCTGATGATGCCTTCCCAGTTCGCAAAATCATCCTTAATGCATCCATCAGTATTGATCTTGACAGATCCGATTGATAGAGTGCGCCACCAAACTAGAACGGAGGGATATGAGGAGGGGGGGTGGGTCTAAAGCAATACCCAAGATGGGTACAAGTGTCAAATCCCCCCGTCAATGCACATCTCGAAACATTCTTCCCTTATGAAGAAAACGGATCATATGATAAACACTCCAAATGATATGTCTGGCCTCCATGCGGATCCCCTTATGCTTTGCATCATTCCTCTCAGTCTAAAGAAACTAAAATATAAGTAGATGAATAATAGTACAAATGTGTCCACAACGAACATATTGTCTAGAATACCGCTATCTCTGCAACCTCTATCTGACTCCCTCTCCTGAACTCATAGGAATCTAAAAAATATTCCCAAAATGCTGTCATACCTGATCGAAAATACTACTGCCAGTGAAGATGTGACCGATAGTCTCATTCTCAGAACATCACTAGCAATGAGAAGCCAACTGGCATCCAATCCTCATTTCAATAATAACATCTACTGGAATCAGATCTTGCCATAGTCTCCAGCAGAAGAATGAGACAATAACCAGCAAAATGGAGCTCCACAGTAATCGATACGAATCCTGACATTGACGTATCGTACGTATGAGCTGCCATGCGGACTTAGTAGAGAAGCTGCCATCAGAGGTATCTCGCCAAACAATGCAATCTAGGGAATCTGCACATAAAGGTATAGCCACTATCTGTATCACCATAAGAGGAGGGAGAACCTGTAATAAACATCATATATCCCACCCAATGTCATCAAAAGAATCCTCTACCCTCGCAAATGTGTGCTGCTGGTGTAGGAATAGGGATGCCAATGTACTCTCACCCATCCAACAATCATATCAAAAGAATATCTGACATGTCCCAAGATGCCATGCAATATGCGACTTTGTCCAAAGCCCAACTAATTTCAACCTCTTCCATGTAGGAGAAGATGATTTGGGAACTGTTGCAAGTGAAAGATGTGTTCCCATATAATACATGCTCAATAAAAAATGTGCCCAAAGTGATCTTTGAGAATGGAACAACCACCGAGCTTTATGGAGAAGGAGTCCACCACATTCTACAATCTCTTGAAGTCTAGACCACCTTTATCAATAGGAAGACAATTCTTCTTCTAGTTCTGCCAATGTAAACGTCACGTCTGCTCCTTAAAGTCCCATAGGAAATACGCAAAGATGCTCTCAAGTTTCTTCATGATAGTCTTTGGGGTTGCATAATCTGAAAAAGATATAATGACATGGAAGAGAGCACTAACCTCAGCAAGGTAATACAACCCCTAGGTGACAAAAGTCATGATGCCCAACCTGAAATCATGATCCTGATATTCTGGATAAGTTCATCATAAATAAAGCTTCATTTGGTTCCCTTAAATAAGGGGATCCCTAGATAAGTGAAAGGCTACTATGTCTGATTTGACTAATAGATGCTTGTCTGGGTAGTATAAGTCTGCTCTTGTCCCTGTTTACCAACTGACCAGAAACCCCCTTATTATGCTCTAGACAATCAAGAATCTTCATGATAGATTGTTTCTATCCGTTGGCAAATATGATCATATCATTAGCAAATGAAAAGTGTGAGATAAGTGTACTACATCCATGTCAATAACTCATACTGAGATACTTCTAAAACCTTTGAGTGAGTAGGCGTAAAAAATAATTTGTAGCGACAATGAACAGTGAAGGCGAAATAGGATCACCCTGTCTAGAAAATTTGAGTGGTGTATGCAATTGTTAGTTGTCTTCTAATACCATTCTCACTACAAAAATTAGTAAATTCAAGTGATGTGAAATCACCCTTATGATCAGTACGAAGACCTTTTATGCTCAAACTAGTCTCTTTTTCAACCCTACTCTTATATTTCTTGAAGGTAATTAATGCTTCTGACTTCTCAACCAATAAATAAACTCAAAATTTACAAATGTAATCATCAATGAAATTAATCATGTACCTTTTGTTGCTGTTAGACATAGGGATGATTGGTCCACATATATCAGCATGCACCAATTTAAGAATCTGAGAAGCTCTCCAAGTGCTTTCCCTAGGAAATGGATCTCTCTCTATTGTTTTCCCACCAAACAATCTTCACATACCTTTGAAAAGGTTTGAAGACAAGGTAGTCCGCTCACCATTCCCTTTTGTTGAAGAAGTTTGAGACCCCTGAAGCTTAGATGACTGTATTTGTAGTGCCAAAGTCGAGCTGGATCTTCTATGAAATTGAAACAAGATTCATCTTTTCGTTGTATTAGAGCAAACAACTTGAACATTCGATTTGAGGACATTGGAATATCCATAATTAGCCGTCTCTCAGGATGATAAATTTTGTAAGTTCTTCGTTGTATGGGAATTTCTAGTCCCTCCTCAGCTAATTGTCCAATGCTTATTAAGTTGTTCTTTAATCTTGGAACATAAAAATACTCTAGTAATGACTTGTACAAAACCATTCCCTATCATTCACACATTACCTTCACCTTTTCTCTGAAACCTCCTTCAAAATATGAAAAAATCCTTCTTCCCACACATGTGATTGCTGAATCCAAGGTCCAAAAATCACAATTTTTCTTTGTTGGCTTCATTATTATTCACATATGCCATCAACAACATTTCTTTACTACCTTCCACATAGTTTGCTTTTGTGTCAGACTCTTTCTTTGGACATTTTAACTGAAAGTGTCCAAACTTATGACAGCTATAACATTCAATAGTCTTAGTCAAAATTATGCTTACCTCCTCATCTTCCTTGTCCTCGAATTCCACCACGACCTCGTTCTCTTTCTCTCGAAGACTCTCCAAAGTAACTTTTAATGCATGTTCTTCCACTACACGAGCTTTCATACGTTGCTCATGTACTAGAAGGTTACTTTGTAATTCATGGATGGTAAGAGCATCTAAATCATTTAACTCCTCAATAGAACACACCATATAATCGAACTTAGGTGTCATGGATCTCAATATCTTCTCGATGACTGCTAAATCGTCTATCTTTCCTTTATTCGCTCTCAACTTGTTGACTACAGTAAGAGAGCGAGCAATGTACTCATTCACAGACTCTCCCACCTTCATGGTTAGCATTTCAAACTCCTTTTGAAGAGCTTCTCACTTCACATGCTGCACTCATGCCGTCCCCTAATACTTCTGCCTCAAGGAATCCCAAATGCTTTTATCTGTATCCTTGTTCAAGATAGTATCCATAATCTATCTATCTATAGCCTAGAAGAGATAATTTCTCCCCTTCATATCCTTCAACCTTGCATCATCTATCACCTTCTTTTGTGCTTCAGTGATTTGAACTCTTTCTGCTGTTGCAGGAATTCCATCTTCTATTATACTCCAATATTCTTTTGATTGCATGAAATTCTCCATGAGCATACACCAGTGATCATAATGCCCAATGAATTTCGGGATTGCTGGTTGCACAAATCCACTCTCAGTCATCATATTCTCGTCTCTAAATACCTTATAAGACTGCTGCTTCTTCATTTAGGCCCTTGGGATAGGGCTCTGATACCAATTGTCAAGAATTTTCTGCAGTCATAAATTAGGATAATGCTTTTTTTTCTTATTAAATCCAACAATTGGATTGGCTATAGATAGCCTTACAATAACAGGAAGATAACACTGCAACCCACGTTTTTACATACATACTAACGTAGTAAACACCTTATTCCTAAAAAATAGCAACAAGCTGAAACAAATCCTAAAGACACAATCAAATACTAACAACTAGAAATTTAACAATTGAAGTTGTGGTTACGTAACTAGCACATTGTTTAACTTACTAGCAAAACACACCTTTATAAAGGGGAACAAGCGAACAAAAAAAAAATTTAACAACTTATTAGTTAAATGATTATTTTATTTTGTTGTGGGTACTAATTACAAAGTAGACCATTGGGACCAAAATATAACACCTTACTAATAGAAACAATGAAAACAAGAGAGAAAATAAAGGAATTTGAAAGATAAACTTATCAATTCAAACTATACAATAAACTTATTAATTCAAACTATACAATTATACTAAATAAGGAATCATAAGATATTCCTTTTGATTATGATATTCTATTGACACCTCCCTCAAATTGATGTCGTAAGTCCATAAGCATCAATTTTCTACTGAGAAACTGATGGCCCTGGTGAGTTATAGATTTAGTGAAGATATCTGCTATTTGAGATTAGTTTTGAGGTGAGGAAGAGTGATAGCACGATGATCAAAATCCTCCCGAATGTATTGACAATCAACTTCTATGTGCTTTGTACGTTCATGATATGTTGGATTGGTAGTTATCTGAATAACATTAGTGTTGTTACCATATAGTGGAGTAGGCTCAATGTGAGGAAAGCCAAGTTAAAAAAGAAGACCACGTAAAAACACAAGTTTGGAGCAGGTGGCTAATGAGGCTCGATATTCCTCATCCGTGGAAGATTTAGAGACACAATCTCGCTTCTTACACTTCCAATAAATCAAGGCATCTCCAATAAACATGCACCACCATATTGTAGATTTCCAAGTATGTGGGCTGGATACTAAGAAACATACACCAGCCTATTGTAGATATGACTACCAACTAAGCCTCTATAAAGGAATGGATCAGGCAGAAGCTCGCCTTCATCCTTTCGAAATTTCTCATTGACTTTCATTGGTATATCAACAGTAGTAGCATCCTTTAAACTAGCCAAGTCAATAAGGTCTTCGGTATATTTATGTCTATTCAAGAACAACCCACGTACCTGTGAGTGCACCTATAGACTTAAAAAAATAAGTTGCCCAAGATCCTTCTTATAAAATGTACTATGTAGCATGCTTTAAAGCTCAGTGATCAATTAGGTGTTATTAAAAGTAATGATTATATCATTCATCAACATATACCAAGAGAAGGACCATACCTATAGTTGTCTTATTTCAGAATAGAGACGAGTCACATTGGCTTTGTGTAAAAGAGAAGTTCAAAAGAGTGTTACGAAACTTCTCAAACCAGGCTAGAGGGGATTTATTTAGCCCATATAGAGATCTCTTTAGCTTACACACCTCATGAGGAGAAGTTAATGTTATAGCAGATGGAAGTTTAATGTACTCATTAAGGTCTCCATGCAAAAATGTATTTTTGACATCCATGTGAAGTAAAGGCCAAGACTTAGATGATGATCTAATTGTGTGTTAATGTGAACGGCTAATAGAAAATGTTACAACCTATGCCAACTATATGTGTGAAAGGTAGGACAATTAATTATTAAATATAGTCTCGACATATAGTTTGTTGAATC
>CAIGRF010004716.1:11172-26070 GCA_903798235.1 Fraxinus ornus | reverse complement strand
TTCTCAACTTTTATTACGCTGCATCGGTGCATCCCCAATTTTTCTCGTTGTATTCTTATCATCAACTTATCATAATTAGTACATTTTGTTCAAAATGACAATTCCCATCCTAAAGGTCTATTACAAAGAAGTCAAAAGACTCATCTGTCCCCTCATATTTTTAAACAAGTTAAAAAACAATAAATGCAAAAGTGCAACCCAACGACTCTTTACTTGAAAGGAATATTAGAACATAAACCTAGAATCAAACGAGCTAATTAATAAAAACTAAGGATAAGAATGTGACAAAAAGAAATGACAAGGACTGAAGTGCAACAATAAGTAAAGATAGAGAATTTTTTTTTTTTTTTTTTTTTATTGACGTAAAAACCCGCAGCCGCTACCCGTGAATGTGCATTGGATAAATCTCGCTTCATATGCAGTAGCCCATAAAGCATACACAAGAGATAAACCGCACTAGGCAAATCTGGTGCGACGGGTTCGATCAAAGAAGTGTTGGCAGATGATTCAAACTTGTGACTTTCAATCTCCGCGTTAATTTGTTCCATTAACTCGGTCACCCCTGAAGGGGCTAAAGTTAGAGAATTTTACTACAACTAAAAGAGGTTCAACAAGAATAATATAATGACAATGTAATCACTCTTTCGTAATAGGCAATTATATTCACAACAATATTTTTACTTTACACCACATTTTAGTTTGACTTAAGATCCGGAGCATTTGTTCACCGTAATACCTATATCCCCATTTTCTTCATCGAAATCTTATTTTTAATATTTCATTAACTAAAGCATTTCATCCTTTGGGTGTGTTTGAACCATATTATTTTGAAAGAATGTATTCTGAAATAGTAGATTGATGGAGAATATGTGATTGGAAAAAAAAAAAAGGAAAAAGTTATTGATGAGATAAAAAATATTATTTTTATTGAAAAATGTGCGGTTGAAAATGAGTAGAATAATGAAAAATGAAAATTTTAATGCGTACCAAATAGGGGCTTAATGGTAATTTCCATCAACATATTCTTTCTGGAATTATTCTTCCTTGCCAGAAGAATTTTAACAGGGGCCGGGCCCCACATGTATTAAAAAAAATGTGCGGACCCCACCATGTGTGTGTTGTCTGTACAACTTCTATAAAAAAAATTATGTACACCAAGGGCGGTTCTTCTTTCTGTGTGCCTTTAAATGAGAGAATAATATTTTGTATTTATAGTTGTACTCCCTACCAACAAAGTTTTTGGACAAAAATCGTTATAAAAAAAAAAAAAAAATTAATGAAAGGTTGGAAACAAAAATACATCGGAAAAAAAAAAAGTTAACAGTATAAATATTACAATAAACAAATATTAAAATTTTTTAATTCAATTAAATTATAGTGCAATTAATAAAAACCATGGTTCTAATATAATTACTCTTTTATAATAGGTCGAATTGAATTGAAGTTGCATCTCAAAATGGTATGCAAATCCAAAGCTGGAAACTTGTTTAGACCATGCAGAATTAAACACCAAAATACAAATCGACTGCTCCACACGAGGAAAAAGAGGATTCGTACGAAATGATAATCAAAACAAGAATTCAATTATAAACTTATATTTTCAAACTCGCTTTTCACTATAATTGACTTCGTCTGAGATGAAAAATACATGAGCCAGCAATGAATCACGGTCGATATAGCTTGACCAAGGAGGAAAAAAAATACAGATCAAATATCAGCTGACTCTGTGAAAAGAATTATGTACCATCAGTATATAATTTACACAAAACACGGTACAAATTCAGATGAAAGCATCCCAACAAACCTAAAAGAATTTTTACTTCCGTCTCCTTGTTTGCTACAGTTGGTCCGATGTTATAATTAACAGATTGTCGAGTTTAGGGTTCATCCTCTTTCGAGATTTCTAATTGGCGCGGCAATAGATTGAGAAAACTTCCTTGAGCACAATTTGAATCTTCATCTGTTACATGCAAAACAAGGATATATGTTTAACAATCTCATTTCTTAAAACTCATTTTCCGTAAACTCATTTTCAACCACACATTTCATCAACTTTTATCAAAATCTGTTTTTAACAAAACCAAACCGGGGGCACATATCCTCGTATTTCCATATTTCTTTCAGTTGCTTTAATGACAGGATCTCACAGTATCTCAAGGAAAAAATACAACAATGGATTAAAAGAGGGACGGAATTTAGCAATTCTACTCCCCCTGTAGCATCATCTCATAAACAAATTATATTCAGCAAGTTAAGAGGGTGTTTGGTAGAGATTAAAATCAGATTAAAATTGAAAATATAGCCGTTATTGTTGACTTTTATTAGACGGGTGGGACCCAATAACGGCCATATTTTCAGTTTTAATTGGATTTTAAGCCGTACCAAACAGGCTCTAAATTTTTGAAGCTAGTAATCTGCAATGTGCATTAGGAGATCGTTACAAATTTTCAATGTTTGATTGGAATAAACAACAAAGCTGATGGCATTATGACATTTTCTTCCACAATATTCAGAATTTCTAAATACACCTCTACTATGTGCTTGCACCCACAAACACAAAATTTGATAGAAGTGATTTTATTCCTTAATGAAAATTGAAATTTTATTTTTTACCCCTGACTTCTATCCCTCAAATCATACTACGACTTCCCTCTGCCATCCTAACCTCCTCCAAACCCCCACCGCTGCCCCTTCTGCTGCAAAGGTCCTCAATATTGGGAGGTGAATGGAATTGAGTAAATTTTGGGGATATTTTTGAAATGTAGGGATGTAGAGGGTAATGTTGTAATATTTTGAATTGGAGAAAAAGGTGTGAACAGAAGCTACATAAAATGTCATAGCCGAATCGAATACTTGACAAAATTATGTGTAGGAGATAACTTCAGTGAACTAATAAAAATATATAATTGTGCTAGGAAGACTGCCCTAATGAAAAATAAAGAATTGTTTATAATTGGCTTAAATAATAAATATATAGAAATGTGTGGTGGATAAATGGGTAGTAATTATAATTTCCACGAAATGTAAGGATAGAAAGTGGTTTTAACCAAAAGTGTTTATAAATTAAACCGTTCCCGACAAGGGCTGAAATGGATGGGATAAATAGCAGCAATAATTGGCACTTTTAGATTCAACCTCAACTTCTTGGCAGTAAGCTCCTTAACATTTCCAATATAGGCGCAGATACAACCGCTTCACTTTTCCATCTAAAAGTTGCTAAGTTGACTCAAAAAGACAAAATTAAACTCAAATTTAAATAAATGGAGAAAAGGGGCAAAAAGGAGATAAACAAAAATTAATCCTTGGACCCTGGCAAACCCCTTCCACCAACCCTCCCCATTTCCACCACTCAGTCTTAAATCCTCCATGGCCACCATTTTAACAGATACTTTGTCACTCTGAGGTCCCAATCCAATTTTCACATATTCAGTTGAAATAGAAGAAGGTTTTCGGATCAGATGATTCAATCAACGGGGGGAGCAGCAGCAATGCCGTCAATTTCATTAATAACGTAATGGATCTTTAAAAAATAATGGTCTGTAGAGGTAGAATAGAAAATTCTAATTATTTCAGATTGCAAGAGCAATTTTGAAGATTGGAAAAGAGAATTATGATTTCACAATGGCCACACTTTCAGTCATTTGGTTGTTGGTGCTGCTTTGAATGATCTGAGATAGGTAAAAGGATGTTCACCAGTGAGGCTTGGGATTTTGGTGGCAGGATGTAAGAGACCGGTTGCTGTAGTTGCAGTGATATCTGGTTCGTTTGGAGCTTGCAATGAGGCTGTGAGCATCAGGTTGCAGTGCTGGGATGTCGTTAAAGTGGGACAGTGAGGGCCTGGTCGTGGTGGTGGAAGCGGCACAGGGGTGGGGGTAGTGGCAGGGTTGGGGATGGGTTGCGAAGGTGGAGGAGAGATTACGGTAATAATCTTCTTTTTCTCTGTTTTTATTCATTTGAGCTTAAGGGTAATTCTGTCCATTCATATGAATTTGTCGTTTCAACTTTCAATGGAAACCATCGTGAGGGACTGTTTTGTGCCTAGTTTTGAAACGTTGAGGAGCTTAATGCCGAGAAAAAAATGTTTGGGGCTACATGGGCCAAAGAGGCTGTTAGTTGGGGACTATTTCTGCCATTTGTCCAAATAGATAAGAGTAACACGTACGGAATCTCCCAAGAGAGTTTCAGACAGAAGCTTTAGCTGTAACATTTTCAACCTCTTGAGGCAGATTAGAGCTTCTGTTCGTTAACAATCATAACTATACAAATATCATTTTCTTTATCTACCAAAAGGCGCCAGCCACGTCAATTTTTTCCCGTGTACACATATCTTATAGGAAATATGTATGCACATAGGCTCACTTTTTCTTTTCTTTTTTTTTTTTTCTTTTCATTTCTACACTCACAAAGAGGTGTAACATGGAGAAATTCTAGTGAAGTACTCAAACTATATTTACCCTATATGAGCTTTGAGCATTGTTAATTTTTTTGCCAATAGAATGTAAGATTATCAACCAAATTGTCCGAAAGATGGGATGTAAATAATACTAAAGTACATGAAATTTCTCAAACAAATATGCCCTTGGTCGTACTCATCATGCAATACAAGATCTCTTTTTCCACTCGTACTTAAGTGGCTCTGTTAGTGTCAGCAGTAGTTAAGATACTATATTCCCCCACCACCATAAATGTCTCGGAAAAGAAAAAGAACTACTATTTGCAAGCTAAGGTCGTAGCTTAAGGCTCACAACGACAATGCACAACCACATCAGAATAGAGACAAGCAGAAACAAATGCAAGCGTACAAACAGAAAGGGAAAAAGAATCATACTGAAGAGGGACTTCACGGTAGGTCTCTTGGGTTTGGTGCTTTTCTTCTTCAGCTCAGCTACGAAGAAAATGAGAGGTAATTAGAAACCAGGTGAAAAATTGGAAAAATGATGAATTACAATATAAGAGGTACAATTTGCAACAAAAAGAAAAGAATAATTGATATACGTGCAATTAAAAGAAACATATATAATAAGATCTCTGAATGGCACATGATGTGAAAGTCTAGAGATGCGCATTTTGATCTAAAGAAAGTATGAGTTACCGATCCCAGGAACTTCATGGTCATTTACAATTTCAAAGTTCTTGTATGTGTAACCCATGAAGTTGACATCCTTAGATGAAAGCATCTGCAGCCAGAAAACAAACCGTAAGCATATATCGTGGACACATTTGATAATAAAAAAAATGCTTCAGAAATAGAAGAAAAGTATTTTCCATGTCAAAGAAATCACAGTAGCTAGAAATTCTAATTCCAAAATCATACAAACCTTTCTCCAGGGGCCAGATCTTGTAGTAATTGGAATTTGATTGTCTGACTGGGAAAACACAAGAAGAATGAGAAAAGGAATTAAATACCAATTTTGCCAAAGTTAGAATGGGTGAAACCGTATTATTGAGGAGAAAACCTCTTCAAACTTTTCAAAATTTTGCGTGTCCAGCTCATCATTAACTTCTGGAATAAAAGCAGCTTTCATCTGATATAACTTGTCCCATTCTACACCTTCGAACCACAGGTGAGCCTGAAAAGATAACAATGCCACAGGTAATAACATCAGTTCACCAGACTATCAATTATTAAGAAAATTCCCATTGAAACATATTGCAGATACCTTAATTTCATCAGAGCCATTTGTTCCAAGCCTTTGCTCAACATTACATAAGAGTTTACAGATGAGATCCTTTGCTTCTGGAGATAGCTTTGCCTCTTCGGGAAATTTTAAATGAGTTCTCCAGTTCACTATCTGCACCAAAATATATGAGCAAATCAAAACAGATATTGGATAAAGAAGCGATACTCAAGCTATTGACATCAATATGACAATGCTAACAAAGAAGCTAGAACATGCACTGTAGCATCTTTTTCTCCCCAGTCAACGCCAGAAAATCACTAACACATTACAATGTCATAAAAATATCAAGAATTTGATTGCAATTTTACATTTTTTACCTTATGCTTCACCCACACCCATATCGACCTGGAAAATTAAAAACTATTATCTGATTGAAAGTTGAAACTATTCAAATTGGGTAGAAGCCTTATCCAGCATTATCTACTGCTATCTTTTGTTAAATCTTAAGATCCTCAATTTGTTCTACTACCTAGGCTAAAAATGGGAAGAACGTTGACAATCTATCAAATGGATTTAACAAAATGGCAAATGTCGAAGTAAGGATTTATCTTTTATCATTAATGTGATAATTATGAAAGCTTACAAGACAAATTATTAGCCGGAAAGCAGACAGTAACACAACATTTATTCAACGACAATAACTTAGGAATTAATTAGGAATATCAACCAAAAGCGCCGAAGCAAACTAGTATATATTCTAGGACACAAGCTAATAATAGAGTTAGCAATATAAAGGAGATTTTGGTTTCACAGTCTCAAACATCATTTAAAGGAATTTTACATAACCAGCTTGAATCCTGATAATATAAAAGTGCATAATGGAAACAACTATATAATTCTAAAAAAACGTAATAATAAAAGAACTTTTTAGAAATGGTAAAGGGAAGCATATTTCATACATAACAGTATGACATGAAACCCATTACTAATATTATAATGTAATACAGAAGCTTTCTTCAGTGTCAACGAAAACTGTGACATGAAACCCCATTATTACCTTCCTACAAGTAGACATAGGCTCATCTGAATAGAAAGGTGGATACCCCACAAGCATTTCATACATGATAGCCCCAAGAGACCACCTGTAGAGATAACACAGTCAACACAATCTCATTAGATGGACAAAACAATTTTCCTTTCCAGTTCAATATGAGAAACGCTTTACATGGACAAACACAAACCAATCACATTCCATTCCGTATCCTTTTTTCAGCAGAACTTCAGGAGCGATATAATCAGGCGTACCAACAGTCGAATAGGCCTACAGCATTAAAACAGAAAAGCGATTTTCAATACAAATTTTATCAGTCCTTGTACCCCNTGAAATTTCTTGATTATTTATCAAAAAAAAAAGAAAGAAAACATTTGAGAAATTCCAAGATATCTACTTATCTCTGGAATGCTTGGATTTTTTTGAAACTCCATGGACATGGAGGGAGATGGATTATAGATCCTTGATACTTATGCAAGTTAACAGCTTATCCAAGATAGAATAGTTGAAATCACAGTACAAATTACATTTCACGATGTAGAGGAGACACATTACATTTTAGAAACTAAAGGAGAACCTTAGGGCAATCCACTGACATAATCCGCAGTAACAAACACATACAAACTAAGGCTAATAATGAAACATGCTCCTAAGGAACCAATATACTCTAACAATTGGACACTTGGATTGAACCCTACTCCCAGAATTCAAGAAGAATACATGTCAAATAACAAATGAAGATAGAGGAAGATGAACAAATGACTGCATTTTTTAACACCTCTAATAGTGAGGTTCACGCCTTTTCTACACATCAGGATTGCTCTTTTATTCATATTTCATTATTGTCATTTTTGGTGGGGAGGAAGGAAAGGAGACACAAGGGATGGGAATGATAGTCATGTCATTAGGAAAGGATTGTTCTCCTATTTATATTTTATTATAGCTTTTTTATGAGGAAAAGGAAAGGCAGCTTCCCAGGAAAGGGAATGACAGTCATGTAGTTGGAAAGCTTACAAGCATCCTCCTGTTCCTCTGCCAATGCTGTAGTTGTTCTTGTTGTGTACGCTTAGGTGCTGCAGAACGGCCATCACTTTGTAGAGCCCCACTGTAGTTATTTCCTACTGAGAAATCCTTTTCTTGAATATTTCTGCAGTCCAATGGTTTACATAATCCAAAATCTGACAATTTCATGTGTCCAGTTCTATCAAGAAGCAAGTTATCAGGCTTGATATCTCTGCAAAATTACAAAGAAAGACCACCTGATATAAAACCAGAAAACCATGACAAGATGGCCAAATTGCTCCCATAGAGGATTAGTATCGACCTATGAATGTAATTATGTTTGTGGATAGACTCAATGGCAAGTACTGTTTCTCCAACGTAAAACCTGGCCTCCTCCTCAGTTAATACATCCTTGCGCATAAGTAAAGTCATCATATCCCCACCAGGGAGATATTCCATTATAAGATAAAGATACTCCTCATCTTGGAAAGAACAATTAAGTTTGACAATACAATTGCTGTCAACTTCTGCAAGCAGATTCCTTTCTGCCTTGACATGTTCAACCTGGACAAACATACAAAGGGAATAGTAGGAGCAAGCACGAGTGCACAGCAATTAAAAACTTTAATATTATGTGTGCAAGATATATCAACACCTGGCCTCTGCGAAGCATCTCTGACTTCTTAAGCTTTTTCATGGCATATACGTGACCAGTTGACTTCTCCCGACATACTCTAACCTATACCAAATGAAGGAATTCAAGTCAATGAATGCTAAGTGGAAACTTCTGTAAAGCGTGTAAAAACTGCATTTGCAGAATAATATATTTTCTCCCACTGGTTAAAGAGACAACAAGAAGTAAGCAGCAATTCCTGAAACAAATAAAAGCAGATGTGATACATCTTTTCAGCATATACTCAAGTTCCGAAGGATGGAATTTCACCTAAGGTATGAAATCTGTTCACCAATAATAATGAAAACATCAAGGAACAAGAATGTTCAGCATTCTTTCTATTAAATTCTCTACCTCGTATAGTGAGAAGATCCAATAATATCAAGAGAAAGAAGGCAACATATATTTTTATCTCTAGAAATTTGCAATTAAATTTTCAGCATTTGTGGAAAAGGCCAAAAAGGGATATTGGAATCCAAGCTTTCCTTTATGCACAAGATTCTAGGGAAAAAACAAGCACTGTCATGATTAATGAAATGAAGCCAACTGAGCATTTTACGCAAATGTATAGATTCAGAATCACAACACCCTGGCATAAGTTTTACTAATTATACATTGTTTCTTGCTTGATTCTTTGCAAATGGGGAAAGGCTGAAGGGAGTAGCTCAGAGAGGGGGAAAATATATTGACAGATAGAAAGACAAATGTGCACCCACATGCATGTAAAGGGAGGGAGGGAGAGAGGGAGAGGGAGGGAGGGAGAGACCTCCCCGAATGCACCCTTTCCTATCATTGTTAATGGCTCAAAATCATCAGCACCCATTTTATGCCTCTGAAGGCGCATATATTCTGTTTCTTTTATTTGCAGGTACTTCAATATATTGTTTTGTTCTTCCTCAGAGACCTCAGCATCAGCCAATTTCTTTTCAAGCAAACAACGCCTGCATGAAATAAACACCTCATCATTCTAATTACGTGACCATTCTTTCTATCCATATACCTGACTGATGCATATGGTAAGAACCCAAAGCCACATGACCAATGGTCTAATAAGCATTATAATATTTTTCCATTCCGAGTGTATCCAACACGGATGTCTCTTATGGAAACGGTTCATTAACTATAAATAGCAGGATTTCCTAAACGCATATAGTTTTGACCCTCGACATGTCTTGGGCACTATTATTTATAACTCAATATCAACAACAAAACACTATTTAAATTTCACTTTGAGGTTGAGAAACAAATTGAGGGCATTGGTAGTAGATGATATGCTTGAAACCGTTAATTTACACCGTAATGCTGAATTGAAAAGAATTTTAAAGGTCAATCACCTTACGGGTCGAATTTGTATTATTAGTTCCCTGCATTTATTTCGTATTTAAGATAATCCCTGCGGGTGTTGTATTTGGCACTTGTTTGGTCCCCATTATTTCTAAAATACATTTTTCTCTCTTATTTTCAACCACACATTCTTCATCAAAATACTATTCCACTACTCTCACTTCCTCCAACTCTTTCTCGCTCTTTTAACCAATGCAGCTTAACCTCCAAAGACAAGTTCTTCAATTCCTTGATCTCCCCTATCTGATGTATTCACTTCTTAAGGTTTCACAAAAAATGTTTTAGCATCACATTTGGGAAAAAATCAAAGAAATTTTTTCATTAAACTCCCAAATAAATAAGTCCTGTTAAACATATACATTCCCACAAAATGTCTAATTTCAAATCATCTTCCACGTATTGTTTTCATCTAAATGATTATTTTTAACTTCCTTCCCAGCAACAAATAAGAAGAATCATGGGTATTTTTAAGCATCATAAACACAATATTTAGCGGTATTCACAACTTCAGAAGTCCAAATTAGCAAGATGTTAGTGTAGAGTCAACATAGAGACAACATTAAGTTAAAACAGCTAAATTAGTGTAGAGACAACATTAAGTTAAAACAACTAAAATAAAAGGTACCAAAATGTTGTCACAGGTGTTTAGATAAATGTGAAGTTATTAAGGTAGTAGTTGCCAGCAATGCTCTATGAGCATGCATAACAAGTCATCAAGGACATAATTGTGAATATAGATACATTGGGCAGTGCACTTATGCTATACTGTACAAATTATTGATAGAATTATACTGGCTTTATTCGGTATATTTCTTCAAGCCAATGGTGACCCTTGCAAATACAAAGGCAGTAATAACTGAATGATGCAATGCTTCAAACTCAGTAATTACCTGATTGAAATAGTAATATTTAATAATAACCAGTGATGAGATATTATATAGGATATGTCATCAACAAATGAGAACCGAGCATCAGCAGAAGCAAGAACAACTACTATTTAATTAATCACCTTCAAAACTATTATATAGGAGATGTTATCATGAAATGATGACTGTGCAACAACAGTGGCAAGACCAACTACCATTTAATCTCTTTCGTATCCATTATTTAGGAAATGTTATCATGAAATGAGGAATTTGAAACAGCAACAGCAAGACCAATGAACATTTATTTAATACTTTTCAAAACATTATACCTGCATCCGGTAAATAAGATAATGATAAGCATGCCAAACTAGCACATGATCTATGGCAGGTGTTTTTTTGAATGCGCCCATAGAGTTGCTTATTTGGTGAATTTTTCAAAACTTCAACGAAAATATAAAATAATATAGACACGGGCTTGAATGTTGGCGTAAGCAAGAATTACACTGATCATTAGGGTCATTACCTCTCCCTCCGCTCTTGAAGGCTCCTCATCTGCTCCTTGTAATGTTTCTCTATATACTGCTTCGCAGCCTCGACTTTCTGCTTAGTCGCATTTGAAGGTGCTTCCTCATTCACTGGCATTTTTGACCCTTCCTTCCCGTTACTTGTGGGTTCCTTCTTCTTGCTCGGAGGCTTGGGTTTCTCTTTGGAAAGGAATTTTTTGAACCAACGCCTAGCAGTCTCCATTTACCTCGGCCCTTTTTTCTCGCCAAAGCTAAAATAACAACTACCTGCTACAAATCTGCACTCTTAAATATATCTTTCTTCAGACAGAAAGCACATGTACATCATTTACAGAATCAAATCATCCAAGACGCTGAAAAAGAGACCAAATCATTATCTCTATATTAAATACAAACAAAACATAGTCAATCAATACAGGACAATGGTCTTTTTAGAAGCTACCAAACTTTGTTAGGTAGCCAACTAGAGGACAATTCTATATCACAACTTACACATTTTCATTCCTGACTGATTTTCCTATTCAATTTTCAAATGCACTTTTCAATGAAGCACTATGTATTTCTAATCTCAAATCAAACTTATTCACAAAATTATTTCTACCTCACCCCATAAAAGAAAAGAAGATCAAAGAGTACGATATTTTATAAGTTGACAAATGTATGGTACGCCAAGAAACGAGAAACAATTACGTGAACCGATCCTTTAGAACCTTTTTCCAGTAAAAACAATTCAAGAAACCCTAATGTCCGTTAACCGTTATTACTCCAATCAAATCCAAAAAAGAAAATGAAGAGATAGAGAGTGTGTTCGTACCGATGAAATCCAATTTCACGTATGGACTTGAATAGAATAGCTAGAGTATGCAGTTTCATAGGGTGCCAATAACAGCACAGTGGATTTTGAAAACCCTATAGTTGAAGAAAAAGACTACTTTCTTGTCCACTTTATCTTGTGAAAGCATCATTCGCCATTATAGGAACCCAGAGAGAGAGGGATTTCTCTTTCATTTGCTTTATTTAGCAATGGAAAATCTTTTCCAAATTAAGAATTCAATAGTTGGTTATGTTATATATACTAGTACATGGCTTTCTAGTGATCTGACCATGACACGCACAATGCATAACAAGTCAAAATTCAAAATTTCTAATTTGATGGATTGTGTACCTCTAGTTCTTCAATCTGCAAAATTGCAAGTCCAAGCGAAGATATACATAGCGAGGAATGTAGATACTCCTTTTACGAGTAGCGGAGACAACCTTCTTCCTATGATCGATGATAATGGTATTGCACGATGTCTTATTTAATTTATAACTACCCGATGCAAGAAGTTCTTGGGATCGAAGGCGTATGATTTCTTAGTATCTCATTCATACTATCTTCTTTTTAATCAAGAGTTGTTAATTTTATTCGACCAGAGGTTAATAGAGTTGATCATGCATTGAAAACGTGTGTCGTAATACTCTTGATAATGTTGTATTCTTTAACTATCGAAATATGAGTGATATTGCAATTTCATAATGTTTAATTAGAACCGATTTGTGTAACGTGGCTTCTAAGGGCAATGTATCGTTGCCTTGCAAGCTACATGGGCTCCCGTGGAGATATAGAATTCTACTATCTCAACTAGACATTTATTTTACTTATGATACGTGAATCTTAGTTTAACAAAATAACAATTAATTCCGATATTTAGTCAATGCATGATAACAACAAAAACTAATTGACATACGTAAGTTGAGTAAACGTGACACGTAAATCATCTTAGTTTAACCTAGCAAGAACTAGACATGGACGACTCATCTACCACGTTAACGTTTGCAAACTTTCTCATATTATTACAATAATTACGTATGACTTATAAAAAATAAAAAGTTTAGTACAATTAAATCAATTTTAACATCTAATTAAAGTTATATGGTGCTTTTTACATTAAAAAAAAGTATCGTAATAATAATAAAAAAAAATGATTAAAAGCCCGTGTTCCATCAGTTAATAATTTTTTACTTGTGTTCAAGTTTTCGTGATAAATTGATGAAAATAAAGAAAATTTGAAATGAAGAAAAAATGTTAAAACTTATTTATAATTTTACTTCTATTCCCTCCTATTCAGTATTGTGTAATCAAACATAAAATTGGATTGTAAACATATTTTTGATTTTTGCATATTTGAATTCAACGTTCAACTTCCATAGCAATAGAGGTCCTTTTTCAAATGGTGAAAACTGAAAAAAGAAGATCTTATACACAATTGTCATCCAATAAACTTGACAAGACAAAACATTTATTCTCAACATAGATGTAGTGTCAACTTGACTTGTACATGTATTAATAATTACTTTTGAAAATCTGAAAATGGATAAGATTTTAGAGCAAAATGCCCCTACAAATGAGGCAACTTGAGTTTCCCTCAAATTAAAGGAATAATGGGGACCATAATCAAGCCACTTTGGGGTAGTCAATACAAAAGGAAAAGGTTTCCATATGGAAACTAGCTTTTGAATTTCAATTTGTCCCTAATAAAACTTTCAACGATTGTGACATATTTGATAAAGTGCGTAAATAATGTAAGAAAAGTTTTAAATTATGAAAAAAAATATTATATATTATACGACAATATAAATTACTGTGCCCCTGTTTGGTACACATTAAAGTTTTCATTCTCATTCTTCTACTCATTTTCAACCACACATTTTTCAATAAAATAATATTTTTCATCACGTCAATAATTTTTTCTTCTTTTTCAACCACACATTCTCTATCAATATAATATTTCAGAATACATTCGTCCAAAAATAACATGGCTTAAACACACCATGTATAGCAGATATACAAAATAGTTTTAGAATTTTGTTGAATTTCATCCCTAAACCTATAACTTTTGTGTGTGTGTGTGTGTTGTATACAGACATGGCGAGTAGATAGCATGGTGAATAAGATTTTAATTTCTTTTTTTATTTTTTTAGTACTTTCGAGTGTTCTAGACCAATATTACAGAGTTAGGATGAATTTGAATTTCAAACTCCGATTAACTGATTTTACACAAGGTAATAACTAATAACTTTTGTAGGTACCAATGTTTCTAGTCAAAGGGACAAAGGTAGAGTGTGCCCCAACCTTAACAATCTTTCCAAAATATTCCTCCTTAAAAGTACGCAAAATCTATATAGTATTTTTGTAATATATATATATCCTTTTATTTGTAACATATGTAAATAAATTGTTCTATATATCATTTTTTTAGTACAAGACTAAATTTTCTTGTTTGTCTGGTATTTGTTTCATTAACTTTAATTTTATTGTTCATAACATGATATTAGAGAGAAAATATTTGTAGAATCTTGGTCTTCCTTCGAGTTTAATCATGTCGTCTAGCAAATTTTGAACATACTTATTTATGATCGTCACGTCACATGACTCACATCTGAGAATTCTAATAGGACGTAACACTAATTCTTATGTCTATATTTGGCGTAGCTAAAAAATAGATTTTTTTAAAAGTTGATGAGATGTGTGGTTGAAAAGTTAATAAAAGTTATAGACTTCATGCAGGGACGTAACCAGGATTTGAAGTTGGGGAGGGCGAAAATAGGGAGGGAGGTGGAGCCCCCGAAATTTTTTTTTTTAACTAGAAAATGATTGAAAACGACGATTTTAAATACCAAAATAGACAAGTTAGATTGACTGACCAAAAAGACAATCAATTTGTCGATACAAAAATAATATGTCCATCTATGTGTCTAACGCTATACAAATTGAAAACATGAACGTTAGATGGACATCAAAAAAATAAAAAGTAAACTGTCTATCTATATAACA
>CAIGRF010004702.1:58921-84680 GCA_903798235.1 Fraxinus ornus | reverse complement strand
ATTTTGGCTTCCCTCATATTTTTGGCGACATTCTTTATTATTTGTCGCAACTTCTCACATTTCACGACAATTTTTTATGTCGCCAAACGTTTTTTGGTACTTATTTTTCTCATCACAAACTTCGCGACAAACTAAAAAAATGTGTCGCGTTAAGTCACTTATTGCAACAGCTTTTTGTATGTCGCGAAATCACGGTTTTGTTGTAGTGACTGTTATGTATGTATGAGTGTATGAAGAATGAAGAGAGATAGTGGTGTGATAGAAAGAGAAACTATGAGAAACTGAGGATGCTGAATGTGGATTGATAGTATGTAAAGACTAAATAGTGAGGTAGTGGTATATTGGTGTTTGGTGAGAGAAGAATTCTTTTGTAACAAATTATACAGTTTTCATCAATAAATTTATTTCATTTGTGTTCCAAATTCAACAATTTGGTATCAGAGTTAGGCTGTCGGGACGAAATTTTGGGGTTCTTGAGATCATGCACAAAGTGAGATTGTGAAGCTTATATAAAGTTTGTTTGATTACGAGGAGGTAAATCAAGTCACGATGAACAATCTACAAGTGGTAGGTCGAATGAGGAAGCTCAATAACCAAAATTATACAACATAACAAACTTGCATAGAGTTGTATCTCCAAGGGCAAGATTTGTGGAAAGTTGTTAGTGGAAGTGACATGATGCTACCAAAGAAGGCCGGAGCTTTGAAAAAGTATAGAATCAAAGCTAGTAAGACTATCTTCGTTATAAAGACGACAGTCAATGAAGAATTACTGGAGCATATAAAGCAATAACAACACATAGAAGGAAGTAGGGACACTCTGGCTACACTATTCTTAAAGAAAAATGATTTAAAGTTGTAGCTTCTAAAGAATGAGCTTATCTCAATTACTCAAGGAGAATTAACGATAAGTCAATATTTTAATAAAGCGGAATCTTTCTAGCATGAAATTTCTAAGTTAGATGCCACAAGAAAAATTTGGAATCCAGAATGACAATAATAATTATTCGTGGATTGATACCTGAACTTAGAGGTTTCATTGTTGCCACACAATGTTGGCCAGAGCAACTTTTATCAGTTAATTTTGAAAATTTACTGACCAATCAAGAAGCGTTGATCAAGCAAATGTTAGGGTCTCAATAAAGAATGAAGAAGAAACATTATATAGTTATAAAGAAAGAGGTCGACTACGTCAATAAAATAATAAAAATTAAAAGAAAATAAACATGAAGAAAGTTTCGTGGTAAGATGAGCCAAACAAAGTCGCAACAAGAGAGGTCAGCCTTCCAAGGGATTTCAACGAACTAATAGCTTGTATTTTGTATGTGACAAACGAGGCTATTATGCTAGAGATGCCAATTCAAGAAAAAGACTAGCAGAAGGTAATATGGCAACCTCCAATGAACGAGAAAAATATAATAGTGAAGAAGAGTGGGATGTTGTAGTATCGCTTGTACTAACGGAGCAAACTCAAGGGGAGGAATGCAATAAAGACTCTAAGGAAGAGTCAAAACTAGTGGTGATGCTCCCTAAGCGAATAAACTATGAAAGTGATTGAATTATCGACTCTAGATATTTCAACCACAAGACATGCGATAAAGATAATATACAAAATGCAACGGAATACAAGGGAAGGCGAATGGTGGTAACGACAACAATTCAAGACTGCCAATAGCCTACATTGGTAAGACGTTTATCATGCCTCATTTTTGTCCTAGTCAAGTGCATTTAAAAGACGTCTATCGCGTGCTAGAAATGAAGAAAAATCTCATATCAGTAACACAATTGATGTCATCAGGTAATTATGTTCTGTTTGGACTGAAAGATGTAAAAGATGTATCAAAATATCAAGATTTCAAGTACACTGATAATGGAGGGACATAGATTAGAGTCCATCTACGTAATGTCAATAGTATATACATATGTAGATAAGACTCGAAAGAACAAGACAACAGATTTATGGCATGCAAGATTAGGACATGAGAGTTATCACAAGCTGAATGTAATGATGAAATAGTCAATGTTCAAAGGTTTCCCTCAACTCGAAATCAGAGATGACATGGTATGTGTTGGTTGTAGTGGCCGATTGAGAGGGGAGCTGGACTGAGCTATAGCCCAGCCTTGCCCCAGACCAAAAGCAATTTGAATTGTAAAAAAATAGAAAATTTAGCCCAAATTTATGGTTAAAATACAAATGAAATTAGTCTAGCCCAAAAATTAATTTTAGGCCAACAAACTTCATTCTCAACCCAAACCCAATGTTCAATTATCAAATTCTACAACAATTGCATATTTATTTTATTCATATTCATGATGCACAAATAACTTGTTATTCACACACAAATATATATAACTAAGTTTAAAGAGTCCGCTTATAATCAAATTAGTCTATTATATAAAAAATATTTTTTATTGATTAAAAATAAATGACTTATTTAAATAGTATGAAATGTCACACGTTTGACTAAACTTAAAAGTAATTAAAGTTTTTTAATATATTTTTCATATATTATTTATTTATACTTGTGAGTTAGAAATTTATTTATTTCGACCATGAAATGAATGTTATTATCAAAATAAGTAATATGCTATATATTTAATTTTATTAGTTAAAATATATTTGTTAGAACTTTGTTATTAGTAATATGTTATATATTTAATTTTATTAGTTTAAAGATATATTTGTTAGAACTTTGTTATGAGTGTCCAAAAAATATTTTGGCCCACATTATTATGAGTGTCATGAATTTAATCTTTTAAGTTAAATTTGGTGTAGTATAGAGCAATTTTTATGGTATGAGTTCGTGGGAAAAAAAATTAAATTTCAGCCCACCCTAACATATCTTTCTAGCTTCACCCCTAACTAGTTGTCAATATGATAAAGCACATCAACTACCAAATTAGGAGTCAAATTATAAAGCAAAGCAACCATTAGAGATAATACACTCTGATGTGTTTGGATTTGTCAAACAAATATTAAATTGAGGAATGCGCTACATGGTGACATTCATCAATGACTTCTCAAAGTACGTTTGGATTTTATTTATGAAAGAAAAAATGTAAGACATTTATAAAGTTTAAGGAATTTAAAGAAAAAGTAGAAGGAGAAGTCAAAAATAAGATTCGGTGCCTAAGCACGGATAATGGGGAAAGTATACATCTAGAGAATTCTCGCAGTACTTAAGAGAACATAATATACACCATCAAAACTGTACAGGTTTGTGGCCACAAAAAATGTGTAGTAAAAAGAAAGAATCGACATCTTGCAGCAATGTGTCGAAGTATACGCAAAGAATGCGCCAGAAAGGTTTTGGGTAGAGTGCATGAAGACAGCAACACATGTGATCAACAGACTACCACTACCAAAGTTTGGGTTACATCACCATTTGAGAAACTATGTAAGTCACTTTCGTACCTTCGGTTGCTTCTGTTATGTATGCTGAATGTCGAAACACACGAAGATCAAAAATTGGGGTTAGCTACAATTTTATGATGCAGTAAGAGATAACTAACCATGTCTTTGTCAATCGCAGATGCGGAATATAGAGCAGCAGCGATGGCAGCTCAAGAGAGTACATAGTTAATACAATTAGTGAAGGATCTACATCGATCGATAAGCTATGCATTGAAATTATATTGTGATAATCAATTAGCCATTCGTATAGCAGAAACCCAATATGTCACGCAAGAACTAAGTACTTTGAAATAATCAATCACTTCGTCCGAGAAAAAGATGCTTAAAGTGGAGATCGATTTGGAGCATGTGAACACTGAAAACACAAGTCGCAAACTTAAAGGAAGGTTCTAGAATCCTATGGGCATTTTAATTTCATATTTTACTGCCATTTCTTGAGCTCGTTCAAGCAACCAAGAAAAATCTAGAATCTTAGTTTAAATTTATCAACCACCACAAAAGAAAAATCTAGATATTTTGGAGGACAGCCTCCGCCATACTAGAATCATCTACTGTCGACTTTTCACTTCTATATATGCATATGTGTAACTACTGTGTATGTATGAGCGTGTGAAGAGTGAAGAGAGATAGTGGTATGATAGAAAGAGAAATTGAGGTTGATGAAAGTGGATTGATAGTATGTAAATACAAAATAGTAAGGTGGTATATTGGTGTTTGATGAGAAAAGTGTTCTTTTGTAACAAATTATACAATTCTCATCAATAAATTTATTTCCTTTTTGTTCCAACTTCAACACTTCCATCATTCTTTCATTCGCAAATATGGCATCTTCCTCGGATACCAACCGCCGCATAGGTGCATCATGTGTTATTGCGGGGAACTCTCCTTTTCGAAGACGTCGTGGACTGATGATAATCTGGTAATATAATTTCGGGAATGCATCAATTACGACACCTCAAGTGGTTGCCAATACTTTGATTGCACCCGGAGTCTATTTATGCAACATGATGTAGCTTTTATTTACAATCTTTAAACTCAAATGTAGCTGTTGTTTATATAAAACTATGTTTATGTTTTTAAACTCAATTGTTAACTGTTGAAGGTATATTCTTTACTCTTTAAAAAACTAGATAGAACTAGTGGGAAAGCTTTAATGAAATATGGTACATATTCCTTACTCAATTGCTAGTGAGGTTGCTATGAGCTTTACAGAAGCATTAATATCCTAATAAATCAATAAATCAAATAATAGAATCTGCAGATTCAAGGAGTTGTGATTGTGAGATACAAATTATATGTGATTGAATCTTAAATCATCCGTGGTCGTAAGTAAAAACGAGATATGGATATTGTTATTAGAGATAGATCATCACATGTGGTATTTTTTTACTTGTGAAGTAAGTAGTTGATCTCATAAGCTAAAATGTGGTGACACTTATATGAACATGTGGATGTTTTGTTATAGAATAAAACATTGGAGATCCACTTAGGAGATTCCACATAGATAACTGAGTGTTAGTGGTTAAACTCTAACGTTAGATAGTGGAATTGGTCATTCGGCTTGATGTCATCATATTACCTTATATGAGGACAATCATGCTTTGGTGATATATGATGTTGCTCTGACAAGGGTTGCTAATTCGACATCGTTTGGGCGTGTCAATAATTGTATGAAGGTTGTGAATCTTCAATAGATGATTTGTCACTCTTAGATAGTAAGATATTGTGATCTACATTTCATTTAATTAAGTTGATAACAAAATCATTGGCCAAAGTGTACTCATAAGTCGAAAGAGAGTTTTCGACTTACATTAACTTAATAGTGGAATGAAAGATATGTTCGATAATTGAGATTTACACATATCTGTATCTCATAATTGATCGGATCATATTGACGAAAGGATTATAGTTTTACGGTAAACGAACAAATTTGATTTTGTCATACCATGTGACAATTTTAGTCATATGCATTGCCCTTAACACATTGCTATATGTCAATCTAGGACGACAGATGTGAATCAGTGATAAATTAAAAAGGGGTATTTCATTTATCGATTTTGACTAGATCAAAATAATAATTCACGTCATTAGAAATTGTAAATGGGAACTTAATGAGTCACACACAAAAGGAGAACTGGAAGAATAAGATTAACCAATTAATTAATTAATTAACAATTATTGGAGAATTAATTCATTGGGTTGCTTTTTAATAGGCCAGAATTAGTTAATTGGATTAATTAATTCATGGACCAAATTTAATTAATTGGATTAATTAAATATTGGATCGGATTTTAAGTTTAAGAAACATGTTAAACTCACTTGGACTTCTATTAATAAGATGCTAGGGTTTGAAAATTTATAACGAAATACCATTATATTTTTGCTAGCACAAGATAGTTCTCTTAATCTTATTCCATGTGTGGATTTCCGTTGAAGGTTGAACAATTGGACGGATGTGGGTTGCAAATGAGAACTCCTCTTCAAGGAATTCAACAAAAGTATAATTTTTTATCACGACTTTTCTCTAAACATAAAGGAAATCATTGGTGGGAATGAATTTTTGTTTAAATTTCATTGTGCATAATAAGTAAATTCTCAACAATGGTATCGGAGCCGACTTTATGCTTGTTAGAAACTATTTGCTTGTTTGAACAAGTTTATACGTTTTTTGAACTAGCAATTTAGAAAATTATTTTTCAACTCCAAAAAATTAGTTTTTGAAAAGAAAATTAAATTTTGGTCGAGAAACTGGATCGGAGAAAAGGGGAGCGAAGACCCACTACCACAACACGCTGATGCACTATTTTGCAACAGAAATAGGCGCCACTACAACTTGTCCTCATGTCACAATGGTATACTGTGTCGCTACAATTGCAGTGACAGAGTCGACCCTGCATTGCAGCGTGAGCAGCAACGCCTTTCGAGCTGTTGCAAGTAGACGCGGCGTCGGCAGTAGCCGCCCTAGAAAAAAAGTTCGGGTTTTCCAGCCGGGTGAGGTTTTGGAGGAGGGGGCATCATTTGTAATTTATGAAATTGCGAGCCCCTATTTGCAATTTTCTTCCAAGGGTTCGGTTGTAATTTTGAGAAGAGGGGCCTGTTTAAAATTTTTGAAATTTTGGGGCACCTTATATAATTTTAAATTGGGTCACAATGCAATTTTCGAAAGGGGCTTTGATTTCAATTTGGAATAGGGATTTAAAATTGATTTTGAAAAGGATTTGACATATATTATCAATTTTGACAAGAATTTTAATTTTGACCCAAATTAGAATTTTATTTAAAATTGGTGACTTTTATATTATAGTTAAAATTTGATTTTAACTTAATATTAAACTTTGACCCTAAATTGAATTTTGTTTTATTTATGAGTTTTATTCTAAATTAAAATGTTAATTCAATTTAAATTATAATCGGACTCTAATTTAATGTCTAATTAAAATTTAATTTTAATTAATTATCCACCCTAATATATTCTTGAAATTAGAGTTGAACTCTAATTTGAAACTTAATTAGAATTTGATTTTTAATAAATTATCTCACCCTAAAACTTTGATATTAAAGTTAGACTCTAATTTGATATTTAATTAAAATTTGATTTTAATTAAATTGTTCTACCCTATAATTATGGAATGAGAGTTGGAATTTAATTTGGTATTTAATTAAAAATTTTATTTTAATTAAATTAATGGGTTAATTTCGCAAATGGTCACTGAAGTTACCTGAAAATTTCAAAACGGTCACTGAAGTTTCAAAGTTTCAGAAACGGTCACTGAAGTTTGAAATTTCTTTCACAAACGGTCACTGAATTTTCAGATTTTTTGAGCAAGTTTGAGGCAATTTTTCGGCAACTTCCGACCACCAAAACCGCCGATTTCGGATACCGTTGGAAAGCCCACGATGTCCTCTTCAATTACCACAAAAAATCTCCCCAAAACTCCAAGTGATTTGGCCGGAATAAACCCACGAAGTCGGCAACCGAAAATTGTGAAAATCTGCCCAGATTTTCAGATTTTTTTGGACGAGTTTGCGGCATTTTTTCGGCAACTTCCGACCACCAAAACCGTCAATTTCGAATACCGTTGGAAAGCCCACAATGTCCTCTTCAATTATCACCAAAAATCTCCCCAAAACTCCAAGTGATTCGGTCGGAATAAACCCACGAAGTCAGCTACCCAAACTGGGCAGATTTTCGGACTTTTTTGGTAGCTGACTTCGTGGGTTTATTCCGGCCGAATCACTTGGAGTTTTGGGGAGATTTTTGGTGGTAATTGAAGAGGACATCGTGGGCTTTCCAACGGTATCCGAAATCGACGGTTTTGGTGGTCGGAAGTTGCCGAAAAATTGCCTCAAACTTGCCCAAAAAATCTGAAAATTCAGTGACCGTTTGTGAAAGAAATTTCAAACTTCAGTGACCGTTTCTGAAATTTTGAAACTTCAGTGACCGTTTTGAAATTTTCAGGTAACTTCAGTAACCATTTGTGAATTTAACCCTTAAATTAATTGATTAAAATGATTAATCAATTATTTAATTAGTTTGATCCATTTATCTAAATGAGTTTAGAACACTATTATTGCTATATTTTCGAAACATGCTTGCATATAATATCAGCTATTATATAGGAATGCATTTATTTTATAATTTTTTATTTAGTGGATGATTATGGACTAGACTATGTGGATGTGTTGAATGGTTAATTTTATTCTTGGGCATGCGAGCTCCTAATTTATTTTGGACCTGCGATTCCATTATTATTGTTATTATTATGGGCTTGCCCATCCAATTTAATTTAGGCATGCATGCCAACTAATATTGGATAAATGTTATAGATAGACAAATTGAAGATGGAAAAAGAGAAGAAAAACATGGAGATGGTGCATCGATACTAATTCAATGCAATACCTATTGGATTTAACCAACTATTCTTTCTCTTGGCTCGAGAAGGCTAGATAGAATTTGTCAATAATCATCCACATTATTATATGTATGTTTTTTTGCACGCGCACACACGCGCACACACATTGATGAGACATTTGCGTGATAAACCTCTCACTAAAATATTAAGTCAGAATTATTATTGCCTTCCATCATTATAGTGAAAAACGAAAGTCTTAAATCGATCTCATCTTATTGAGTACACTCAAAGATGGTCTATTAGGGATATGTTTGATACTATGAATATTTGATATATATGAATCTAAAATTTATATTTAGTTGAATACACTCAAGAAGATAAATTTTACAGGCGTGTTAAGCTAATACATAAGAAGTGTGAAGACAAAGAGTTATCAATTAATAATACTATCTACCCAAATGTTTTTACTAAGTTTTGTTGAGTACATTCAATGTCTTAATAATTAAAGAGTGGGAGCATATTTAATTTAATTAAAATCCATATTAAATTTATGCAATGCATTTCAATACATATTAATTCTTTACTTTTTCGTCATTTACAGTTTTGCATCATGAGTAACCATATGAATTTGAGAGGCGTACTAGATGCCAACAAACTGATTAGGCCAAATTTTCTTTATTGGCACTGCAATTTGAGAGTTTTTCTCAAGTATAAAAAAATTGGTTTTGTCCTTAAACAGCCTTTTCCAAAGGTATCTACTAAGGAATTGACTGAAGAAGAGGTAGGTGCTTACAATAAATACAATGATGACGATAATACTGCAGCATGTATGATGCTTGCAGCTATGTCACCTGAGTTGCAAAAGCAACATAAGGGTATGGATGTTTATATTATGACTTCTCATTTCAAAGAGTTTTATAATGAAAAATCGCGCATCGAAAGATATAATACTTCCAAGCAGCTATACCGGTGTAAAATGGCAGAAAGATCTTCAGTCAGTGCTCATGTGCCAAAGATGATTGGCTTCATTAAGAAGTTTGCTCAATTGGGTACAATAATGGATCATAAACTAAGTGTTGACTTGCTTTTACAATCTCTACCAGAGAGTTATTCACGGTTCATCATGAATTTCAACTTGAACAAGCTCGAGTGCAGACTCCCTGAGTTGCTGAATATGCTTAAGACTATTGAACCAAATGTCAAAGCTAGTAGTGGACATGTCTTAGCCATTCAATACTCCAAGGGCACTAAGAGAAAGGTTGAATGAAGTTTTAAGAAAATATCTAAGAAGGCTAAGAGCAATAACAAAGCAGTCAAAGCAAAGGACAATACCAAGTCTCATGACCCGTGTTATCACTGTGCAGTGAAAGGTCATTGGAAAAGGAATTGAAAGGTTAACCACGTAAGCTTGAAGGGAAATAAGTCTTTTGAAGCTTCAAATATAGGTATATTTGTTATCGAAGTTAATATGTCTACTTCATTAACTTCTTGGGTATTAGATATTAGATATGGATCTCATATTTGCATAAATATGCAATGACTAAAGAAAAGTAAACCACTGCAAAAAAAGAAGTTGACCTTCGCGTGGTAAATGGAGCAAGTGTTACTGCATTAGTTGTAGGAACATACTTCTTACCATTGCCTTTGGGCTTAGTATTAGAATTAAAAAANGGACATGAATGATTTTTCAATTAATGTTAAGAACAATCGATGTTTCTTTCGAGATGAGATCTTTTATGGTTGTAGTACATTACAAAATGGTATTTACATTCTTGATCATGAGTCTTCTATTATGAGCATAGGAAATAAAATGCATGGAACTAATGATCTAAGTAATACACATCTTTGGCATTGCAGACTATGTCATATAAATGAGAAATACATTTCCAAATTACATAAAGATGAATACTTCGGGTCAACTGATTTCGAGTTATTTGACAAATGCGAATCATGTTTATTAGGCTAGATGAACAAATTTCCTTTTATTGGAAAAGGAGAAAGAGCTGCACAACTATTGAGGCTAATATATACTAATTTATGTGGACCCATGTCAATTACCGTTAGAGCGATTTCTCTCACTTCATCACATTTATTGATGACCATTCTAGATATGGTTATGTATATCTAATGAAGTTCAAGCATGAAATACTTGTAAAGTTTAAAGAATTCAAGCTTGAAGTAGAGAAAAAAATATGTGAATGTATTATCACACTAAGATCATATCAAGGTGGATAATATCTAAAAGGAAAATTTTTAGATTATCTAAAAGATAATGAGATTCTCTAGTAGTGGACTTCGCCACATACACTGTAGCATATTGGTGTATCTGAACAGAGAAACCGCACATTATCAGATATGGTGAGATCAATGATGAACCAAGAAAACCTCCCAAAATCGTTTTAGGGTCATGCACTAATTGTTGTGTGTTATATATTAAATCGTGTCACATCTAAATCAGTTGACAAAACTCCATACGAGTTATGGAAATGTATAATGCCCAACTTGTTTCATATGAAAGGTTGGGCTATGATACTTATGTGAAGTGCACTAAATTGAATAAGATCGAGACTAAATCCGGTAAATGTATATTTGTTGGGGTTATCCAAAAGAGATAATTTGATATCAATTATATAATCCCATTAAGAAGAAGGTGTTTATCTAAAGACATGCCATATTCCTAGAGAAGAGTTCATTATAGGATAGGGTAGTAGGATAAAATTAGAACTTCAAGAAGTTCAAAAATCTACAAATATAGTTGACCAAGTAGACCCGAGTTTGATCCCATGATTGTTGAGGGACATACTCTTGATCATGAAGTAGAGACTCATGTGGACATGTCAGCTCCGTATAAATCTTTTAGGATCATTCGACCTCCTAGAAGGTACTAATCCATGATTACTAATCAAGCATTACTAATCGAGGCCGACGAACCTACTAATTATGCATAAGCAAATGACTCAACTGAGGAAGAGGTGGCTGCTTACAATAAACACAGTGATGACGATAACACTGCAGCATGTGTGATGCTTGCAGCTGTGTCACCTGAGTTGCAAAAGCAACATAAGGGTATGGATGTTTATATTATGACTTCTCATTTCAAAGAGTTTTATAATGAAAAATCGCGCATCGAAAGATATAATACTTCCAAGCAGCTATACCGGTGTAAAATGGCAGAAAGATCTTCAGTCAGTGCTCATGTGCCAAAGATGATTGGCTTCATTAAGAAGTTTGCTCAATTGGGTACAATAATGGATCATAAACTAAGTGTTGACTTGCTTTTACAATCTCTACCAGAGAGTTATTCACGGTTCATCATGAATTTCAACTTGAACAAGCTCGAGTGCAGACTCCCTGAGTTGCTGAATATGCTTAAGACTATTGAACCAAATGTCAAAGCTAGTAGTGGACATGTCTTAGCCATTCAATACTCCAAGGGCACTAAGAGAAAGGTTGAATGAAGTTTTAAGAAAATATCTAAGAAGGCTAAGAGCAATAACAAAGCAGTCAAAGCAAAGGACAATACCAAGTCTCATGACCCGTGTTATCACTGTGCAGTGAAAGGTCATTGGAAAAGGAATTGAAAGGTTAACCACGTAAGCTTGAAGGGAAATAAGTCTTTTGAAGCTTCAAATATAGGTATATTTGTTATCGAAGTTAATATGTCTACTTCATTAACTTCTTGGGTATTAGATATTAGATATGGATCTCATATTTGCATAAATATGCAATGACTAAAGAAAAGTAAACCACTGCAAAAAAAGAAGTTGACCTTCGCGTGGTAAATGGAGCAAGTGTTACTGCATTAGTTGTAGGAACATACTTCTTACCATTGCCTTTGGGCTTAGTATTAGAATTAAAAAATTGTTATTTTGTTCTCGTATTACTGAAAACATTACTTCTATTTCATGTTTGGATATGAATGTTTTTCAATTAATGTTAAGAACAATCGATGTTTCTTTCGAGATGAGATCTTTTATGGTTGTAGTACATTACAAAATGGTATTTACATTCTTGATCATGAGTCTTCTATTATGAGCATAGGAAATAAAATGCATGGAACTAATGATCTAAGTAATACACATCTTTGGCATTGCAGACTATGTCATATAAATGAGAAATACATTTCCAAATTACATAAAGATGAATACTTCGGGTCAACTGATTTCGAGTTATTTGACAAATGCGAATCATGTTTATTAGGCTAGATGAACAAATTTCCTTTTATTGGAAAAGGAGAAAGAGCTGCACAACTATTGAGGCTAATATATACTAATTTATGTGGACCCATGTCAATTACCGTTAGAGCGATTTCTCTCACTTCATCACATTTATTGATGACCATTCTAGATATGGTTATGTATATCTAATGAAGTTCAAGCATGAAATACTTGTAAAGTTTAAAGAATTCAAGCTTGAAGTAGAGAAAAAAATATGTGAATGTATTATCACACTAAGATCATATCAAGGTGGATAATATCTAAAAGGAAAATTTTTAGATTATCTAAAAGATAATGAGATTCTCTAGTAGTGGACTTCGCCACATACACTGTAGCATATTGGTGTATCTGAACAGAGAAACCGCACATTATCAGATATGGTGAGATCAATGATGAACCAAGAAAACCTCCCAAAATCGTTTTAGGGTCATGCACTAATTGTTGTGTGTTATATATTAAATCGTGTCACATCTAAATCAGTTGACAAAACTCCATACGAGTTATGGAAATGTATAATGCCCAACTTGTTTCATATGAAAGGTTGGGCTATGATACTTATGTGAAGTGCACTAAATTGAATAAGATCGAGACTAAATCCGGTAAATGTATATTTGTTGGGGTTATCCAAAAGAGATAATTTGATATCAATTATATAATCCCATTAAGAAGAAGGTGTTTATCTAAAGACATGCCATATTCCTAGAGAAGAGTTCATTATAGGATAGGGTAGTAGGATAAAATTAGAACTTCAAGAAGTTCAAAAATCTACAAATATAGTTGACCAAGTAGACCCGAGTTTGATCCCATGATTGTTGAGGGACATACTCTTGATCATGAAGTAGAGACTCATGTGGACATGTCAGCTCCGTATAAATCTTTTAGGATCATTCGACCTCCTAGAAGGTACTAATCCATGATTACTAATCAAGCATTACTAATCGAGGACGATGAACCTACTAGTTATGCAGAAATAAAGTCAAGTGTTGACTAAAAAAGATGTCAAGAGGCTATGGAATTTGAGATGAACTGATGTATGTGAACAAGGTTTAAACTTTGATCGACCGGTCTGATGGAATAAAACTCATAGGATGTAAATGAGTTTACAAGAAAAGGTCGACATAGATGAAAACATCGACATATAAAACAAAGATTTTAGCAAAAGGTTATAAATAAATACAAGGAGTTGGCTTTGATGAAACCTTTTAGCCTATAGCCATATTTAAGTCCGTTCAGATTTTGCTTGAAATAGTTGCATGCCATGACTATGAGTTATGGCAAATGGATGTCAAAATTGCATTCCTTAACAAGAACTTGAAAGATAAAGTGTACATGACACAACTTGAAGGTTTTGAATCTAAATATACTTATAATGTATGCAAGCTTTATCAATCCATATATTGATTGAAGCAAACCTCTTGGAGGTGGGATCTTCGATTTGATGATAAAATCAAAAGGTTTGATTTTATCAAAAACGAAGATGATCCGTGTGTTTACAAGAAGATAGTGGGAGCGTTGTCATATTCCTGATATTATATGTAGATAACATATTAATAGAAAACGAAATCTCTATATTTCAATTGTTGAAATTGTGGTTGTCAAATAATATCTCTATGAAAGATATGGTAAAATCAACTTGATATATAGAGATAGATCTGGAAGATTGCTTAACTCATCCCAAGTTGATCTATAGTGATAGATCTATGGGAAAATTCATTTTATATGGAGAAAATGAATTAAGAGTTCATGGATAATTGATGCTAACTTCTAGATAGACTAGAATGATAGCAAATCTCAATTACGATATTGGTTTACTCTTAAACGGTGTGTTTGGAAAGGTTCCAAATATGAAATAATCGTTGATTTAATTACAAAAGCCTTATACATTATTGCTTTAGAAACAACAAAGGTTGTGGTCCGGATCTGAAAGTTCATCAATGGACTTGAAGTAGTTCCTAACATTGTTGATCACATGCTTTTGCATTGTGATAATAATGGAGTCATCGTGCAAGCGTAGGAACTAATGTCTCATCAATTATCCAAACATGTGTTAAGGCGGTATCATCTCATTGGAAAGATAATATAATTAAATGACGTAAAAAAGAATGAATTTTCATAAGTTATTAAATTACAGATCCATTTACAAAAAGTTGTCACAACATAAACATAATTAGCATGTATATTCTTATGATATTAGACACATAAGCAGTGGCGGACCCAGTATCGAAACTCAGCCCGGGCGGACATTAACCAGTCAACGTCGATAATCAGCGATCGTAAGAACGAGATAGTTTTACATATTTGAATGTAGTGTCATTATATTATGTTGGTAATGTAGAATTGAAAAATGCCAACATTCATAAATCAAATTCCAAATCTACAGTTCAAATTCCCCCAATTCCAAATCCATCTACAAATAATCGATTATATAAAAACATTAGAAGATATAAGCTTAATAAGTGAACAAAATGACCTTGATTTAGGTCTTTTCTTTAGGAGTTGGATTAAAGAAAAAACTTGGTCGGTTGGCGGCAATTTGTTTATAACAATATAATGACGATTGTGAGAATAATTATTGAAGAAAATAATTGATCATCGCGTCAAATTCATCAAAAGAAAATTTAAAATGTGTAATTATTATTTACGGCGTAAGATCAAGAAATATGAAAATATTCTAATATTTTGCAATAAAATTAGATGAATAAAAATATGAAAATTGAAAACTGTTCAAAGAGTTAAAAAATCTTTACAATTTTTAAATTTGTGAAACTCTCGTTTAGTGAAAATTATTTAATTCAATATATTTTAGGATGAATACATATGTACTAATAAGTTTAGAATATTTCTTTCTTTATTTTTCAACGTTGGTTTGGTTGAAGATTGAAAAATGAAGATGATCACGGTTTTGAATTTTTCAATTGCATTAAACCGCTAATATGTAAGATATATTATTTTGGTAAAGCTAATATCAAATTGCATTGCTGCCACAGTGGTCAAGATTTCACTATCAAGATGGTGGGGTCATGGGTTCGAAACCCTACTCCTTATTCTATTTAATTTTGGCAAAAATTGTAAATTTAAACATATTTCACACTAAAAAAATAAAAATGTTGGGAAGGGGATTCGAAACTTGGACCTATCATGTGAACATATACGCTCTAGCCAATTGAGCTATTAGATATTAATGTGAATAATGGAACTTACCAGATATATATTTGAAACTTTACATTGCCCAACAGAAAAAAAAAACTATTCCGGCGGATCTAGCACGGGTGACCGCCGAAGCTCGCCGGGTGCTGGGTCCGCCACTGCACATAATTGATTGAATCTAATGCAAGTGGGAGTTTGTAAGTGTTATGCCCTAAATCCAATCAACTTTGGATATAAACACTTTTAATATATAATTGATGTATTTTATTTATGGAAAATGTATTATTTAATTTAATTAATATTCTAATAAATTGAATAATAAATCCGTATATTCAACTCTTGGCAATTTGTTAATCACAAGGAGTTGTAGTTGTGAGATACAAATTACATATGAATAAATCTTAAATCATTCGTGGTCATATGTAATAACGAGATACAAAAATCATTATTACAAATAGGCCATCAAATGTGACATTTCTTTCTTGTGAAGTAAGTATCTAATCATAGAAGCTAAAGTGGGTGACATTTAAATGAACACGTAAATATTTTGTTATAGAACGAAATATTGGGAAATCGTTGGGGAAATTCCACATGTATAACTATTTGAATGTCAATGGTTAAGCTCTAATGTTCAGTAGTAGAATTGGTCATCTGACTTGAGGTCGTCATAGTGCCTTATATGAGGACAATCATGCTTTGGTGATATTGCATGTCACTCTGCCAAGGGTTGCTAATATGGCATTGTTCAGGTATATCAAGAATCATATGAAGATTGTGAATGGTCAATAAAAAATTTGTCACTCTTAGATAGTAAGAGATTATGATCTACATTTTATTCAGCTAAGTTGATAAATAAATACTTGGCCAACGTGTTACATTGACTTAATACTGAGATGAAAGATTTGATCGATAATTGAGATTGACACATATCTATATCTCGTAATTGATCGAATCATATTGACGAAAGGATTATAGTTTCATGATAAACAAACAAGTTTTGTTTTATCTTACCACATGACATTTCTTGTCACATGTATTACCCTGACGCAATGTTAGATGTCAATTTAAAATGGATATTTTAACTTATCGATTTTGATTAGATCAAATAATAATTCACATCATTGGGTAGAGTGATCGGGAACCAAATGAGTCACACACGAAACGAGAACTAAAAAAATAAGAATAACCAATTAATTAATTAACAAGTATTGGAGAATTAGTTAATTTGGTGCTTGTTATAGGCTCGAATTAATTTATTTATTTTAATTGACCAAATTTAATTAATTGGATTAATTAAATATTGGCCAGAGTTAAGTTTAAAAGACGTGCTAAACCCACTTGGACTTCTATTAATAGGCCGCTAAGGTTTAAAAATTTAGAACAGAATACAATTATATTCTTGCTAGTACAAGAAAAGAAAAGATTAGTTATCTCAATCTTGTTCCAAGTGTGGATTTCATTGGAGGTTGGATCATTGGACGATGTGGATTGGAAATCAAAACCGTTCTTCAAGGAATTCAATAGAAGCATAATTCTTTATCAAAGCTTCTCTCTAAACACAAATAAGATCTTTGGTGGGAACTGAAAAAATTGTTTAAATTCCACTATGTATGTTAAGTAAATTACAAGGAATAACTTCATTAAATTCAGGCAACAACCAACGGGATTACGTATTTCAAGTTGGTAGACCATTTTACTATAACAAGTACATCAACTTCAATGCCAACACCAAACATGCCATACACACAATACCCTTCTTCCTTGTAGACACGTGATTGTGATTGAGATGCTTTAACTTCTTCAGTTCCTTTTCTTCTAATCGTTTGTTTTCTTCCTTTAGTAGCTACATACCATTAAAGATTCCACTTTTCATTTTTATGAAAAAAATTCAAGAAATTTATGTGTACTGAAGTTCTCCTCCAAGTCCGAACCACTACCTAATTTTAGTTCTTCAAAGATACATTTAACGAGCTATCTGATTCTTGGGCTTCTTCATCCTGTAGTTTGCTATGCATACCCATTTCTATACCTTCGGTCACGTTGTGATCAAACAAAATATCATCATCGTCATATACATAGTGGTCAGAGTCATTGAAGTTTAGATCATCATCTAGCTGAATGCTCACAAATTTAATAGCAACAAAATTAACATAGAGATCAAAAAGTATGGATTTTAATTTCCAATATCTTGGTTTTATTTTTATTCAGCCCATACAATTATAATTCTCAACTTTCAAAAATAGTAATTACACATCAAATGTTCTAAGGTCATTTTTTAATGGTAGCTTGTCAAATTTATCTATCGAATACAATGGATTATTGATCTTGTAACATTCTACAAATTAAACAATTTTCTTTGCTTATCCAAATGGAAATTCGGAGGGGACCAAAAGAACACAGAAGAAAATAACATAGAATTTGTAAGGAAGAAGGCTGTGGATACTTCAATTTTGATGGGATTATGGAGGAGCTTGAATAGAAGCCTAAGATTGATCCAACTGAGACTAAAAAAAAACATGCAGCATGCTCGTAATTTCTTCGCCTATTTATATTGAAAAGATGTAACTTACAAGTTACATGTTGATTGTTGCACAACGTCAGCTATTGACGATGCCATGTTGTTGGAGGTGAGATTGGGCTTTACTAAGCTCAAATCACGGTTTGGGTGGCTAGGAATCCGAATTGAGTTGCTAGGATTTGGGTTTCTTGGTGAGGTTTTGGGTGATTTGAAATTTTCTTGTGGGTTCTAAAAGAGAGACGGGTTACAAGTTATGGATGGAAGAGAGGTTCAATTGATTTTTGTTTTCGGATTTTTTTCCCAATGAAATGTGTTTTGCTTGTTCTATTCTCCACGTGTAGCACTTTTGTTGATTAGGCATCCATCAGCTGAGTCATAATGCCACGTACATAGCAACATTAGCATTCCGTCCATTTTTTGATAGTTCGTGAGGTCGATGATGAATGGGATTACAAATTGCAAAATTTAGTGATGAATGAGATTATTTTTAAAGTTTAGTGACCCCGTGGAAACATCTCGTAAAGTTCAATGACCGTTTGGATTATTATCCCGATGATCGAAGACTTTATGGCTAAGGTTCTTAAGATTAGTGGTAGGTTTTTAATTTGTTTTTCATTTGTAAGCTTTTCCCTTAATGCTTAATCAGAATATTTAAACAAGTGAGTGTTTGGGGTTTTTTAACCTATGACACATTCTACAGATGAAGGTATGATGTTTTACAAGAATGCTTGAAACATTCATGCTGGTTTGAGTTTGAGAAAATTGCAGCCGCTGTCCCAATCCTGTATGTTTTTTTTACAGACTTCACCTCAACCTTGATTTTGTGCCATCATAGGTCCCAAACCTTTGAGAAATTTGCAGATCCAGTCCAAAATGATGACGTTAGTTCCACCGTTAGTTGACCTCAAAAATGGAAAAAAAAAGGAGCAAATTTTGACCTTTTAAAAATAATTTGGTAAATTATAATATCACTCCTACATTCTTTTTCATGGTACGAACCTGAACATTTATCTTCTACAATGTCAACCAAACATAGCCAACAATGTGATGGGATTTCAGAAGATATTACATTTCACATATGAGGCCGTCTTCACGAACCTGTATATGATAACTTTTTAATTTTTTCAAAATTTCTAGTTGTAGACATGTTTGCCTCACGATGGGTTGCGAAGTGTGATCATGTAGTAGTGTATATTTTCATCATTTTAAGCATGTTATTGAGTAGGAATGGCATAAAATTTGCAATATTTATTCGTGCTGTTTTTGCATTCATTTCATTCAACTAAGGCTTGGTGGTGATGGCGGTTTGTTGTTATGGATTTTTTTGTCCAGAGGAAGATTTAAGTTATTTTACGATAAAACTACATTACGACCGTGTATTACTGACAAAGATGCTAAATTTTGTATACGAGTATGGGAATATAGTATATCTAAACTATGTACACCTTGATTGGTTTACTAGATTTCTCTTGCACAATGCTATGAAGATGCTAGGCTATTTGAGAAAATGAGGTATGTGTATAAGATTGGAAAGAAGAGATTGGGCGCTGCATCGTTCTAGTTGGTGAAAGGTGCAGACTTTATGAACGTAGTTAGGTTGCTTGGTGAGAATAGACTTGCTAAGATGTGGTGTGTGCCCATAGTTGAAGTGTTGGAATTGCCATGGGACGAAAAAGTAGGGCATACTATTTCAGTGGTTGATATTGATACTGGTGAGATGTTGGAGAAGATGGAAGAAAAAGGGAAATTAGATGTTGACAAATAGTTTGAGCAAAATGTATGCTATGCAGTTGAGGTTTATGATGATTTTCTAGAGGGTGATGACTTATATATTGTGGATGAGGTTGAGAGTAATGGTGCAACTGATGAAATAGAAGTGGATGCAAGGAGTTCTGTTGATTTTCTTGCAGGTGAAGTGAGTAACTTACATGCAGATGAAGATCATGTACCTGCAGGTGATAATAATATGGGTGATCAACTTACAAATGAAGAACCAGTGGTGGACCTGCATGACTATAATGAGGTACCTATTGCAGATCACAATAAAGAAGCACCTATTACAGATCACAATAAAGAGGCATATGCTACATATCACAATGAAGAGGTACATGCTGCAAATCATAATGAGTCACCTGATTCACCTACAACATGAGGCACCTGCTAATGCATCTCTTGTTGATGAAGTCTCTACTACTTCACCTCATGTTGATATAGCACTTGCAGATGCACCCCATTCTCCTGCACTCCCTAAGTGCACCACCTGATGATGCATTCCGATTGATGAAGCCCTTGTTGCTTCACCTCATGTGTACACACCACCTGCAGATGCACCCACTTCTCCTATACCCCTATAGATGCACAACATGTTGATGAGAATGTGGAACATACTGACACTAGAGAAGAAATATAGAATTTAAATTTGAGAAAAGCCTATTGGATGAGTTTAGTGATCCTGATTATGAGCAGGAGAAAGATGTGCCTGTAGATTATCATCCCGTGGGACTATGGTGAGGAGTTGAAAAGAACTAATCTTGGTAGCAGAGTGAGAATTAAAGGGCAGGGTCATACATTCAAAAGACTATACATATGTTTAAGGGTTTGAAAAAAATGTTTTATAGTTGGGTATAGGAATATGACTTGTTTGGATGGATGTTTCCTAAAGAGTGCACAAGGTGGGTAGTTGTTGGCTATAATAAGTATTGATGCAGATAGCTACATGTTTCATGTAGCTTGAGATGTGGTAGATGCGAAAAACAAAACATATTAGGTATGGCTCTTAGAACTTTTGACATTTTATATTGTGATGTATAATGTCAGGGCTTGGACCTTCATTCCTAACAAACAGAAGGGTTTCGTAGACTTCATAAATCTGTTATGTGAGGGTGCTGGGCATAGGATTGTGTAAGACATTTATACAACAATTTCACCTTAGTACATAAGGGACTAACGTTAGAAGTACAATGTACTCTCACTGGAAACTTAAACTTTATTATTTATGTGCATGTTATATCTATGCATTAAGAAGTGTACTCCATTTACATAAGACAAAGTGTTTGCAGTGGTTTATTCAAAGCTTCATGGAATTGAGTTGTTTTCTAGCTAGTATGTATTCAAGGTCGGTGGGGCTATTTTACTCACTGATTAGGATTTGTGGTAGTTCCCTTTTATTGAAAATGTATAGGATTTTAGGTGCTTCAAAATTTCGAATCTAGATTTTGTACGGATATTGTTACATTTTGCAGTTCAATTAATAATGATTATTAGAGTTATTTGATATTTTTATCTTCTATCATGTTTTATGGTTGATTTATGTAAATCAGTATACAAATAAAAAAATTAAAAATTTTTAAAAATGTAAAAAGATCTACGACAACGGTCAAAAAATGTTGCAAAAGAGTGTCTTTTGCAACGTTCAGAAAACGTTGCAAAAAACCGTCTTTCGCAACGTTAAAAAAAGTTGCAAAAAAAGTCTTTCGCATCGTTAAAAAAGCGTTGCAAAAGGTCTTCGACAATGCTAAAAAATGTTTATGTATTCTTCTACTCTACGACAACATCGAGGTTTGCAATTTACGCACAAACTTTGCAAAAAGTCTTTCGCAACATTTTTCGAACATTGCAAAAGATAGTTTTTGTTGTATTGAACTCTGAAGAGCATGTTTTGGGCTACATCAAGGACAACAATAGTTCCAGAGTAGAGAATTGCAATGAATAAGATGAAAGATATGAATGAAGCAGCGTTTAAATGGTTCAATGAGAAACCGGCATCATAGTGGAACATACCACATTTCTATGATTATTCAAATTGCGACATCCTACTGAATAACTTGTGTGAGACATTCTACTCTTTCATATTGATTGCCAGAGAAAAGCATATTATCTCAATGTTTGAGAAGATAAGACATTAACAAATGCTGAGAATGAATGTAGAAACGGAAGATGCACAAAGATGGGATCATGAGAAAAAGATCGAAAGTAGAGCCACATGCAGGCACCAAAATGGCAAGGACTAGAATGAAGATGACATGTAAAAGATGTGGTGTAATAGGCCTTAACAAGAGTACATGTTTTGAAGCAGGTACATAGGGATGTCAACAAGGCAGGTATGGGACGGGTCGGCTATTCACACCCCCATTCTATCGAGTGTTTTTGTTATCTTATCCCATCCTCATACCCGTTTAAAGCGGCTGCCCCATTTATTTTTTCTTTTTCTTTTTATTTATTTTATTTTTTGCTTTTATTTTTTTATGTCTTTACTTCATAAATATTATTACTTTTTTTACCAAATTTGTTAGAACCAAGTTATGTTCTCTTTAAAAATATGATTAAATATGATAAATTTATTATTTTTATTTCATAAAAAACATGAATTTAAAATTAATTTTAAACAGGACGGGTAGCGAGGCGAGGACAATGATTCTCGTACCTGCCCCATACCCACTTCGGGGGCAATGAACATTGCCTCATCCCTGCCCCGTTCAGGGCGGGGCCCCACGAATTTCGGGTTGAGCAAGTTTTTTGCCATCCCTACAGGTACACAGTAGGATAACAACCAACTCAATCACATGGTAAAGAAAAGAGAAAGGCTTCTACACATCATGATACAGTGCCAATTACAACATAAGGCAAGGGCAAGAGAAAGACTTCTATTCCCATCAAGCCATAGGCAAAGAATAAGAAAAATGAACAAAAAATAACATAGATTTTTGTATGATGATCCTTTTTAACAAACGTTTCATATGATGAATTTTTTTTTTTTGTGTGATTACCATTGGTAGAACAAAATTGGAATTGCTTTCGTATGATGAACAAACAAATTATGATGTAAAATGTGAATATTCCAATGAAAAATTGTTCTTGGTTTCTTTAATTATTGACTGCTATTAAATCATTGTGTTCTGGGTGCTTCGAAAGTGAAACATGTTTGGCATTGTCGCCAAAGTAGTCAAACGGATATTCTGACTCAAGTAAAGGATTGGGACATAAGCTTCAACTACTTAAAAGGTTTGGGACTTACTCTACAACTCATTTAAAAGGTTTGGAACTTGATATGCATTCAAATACAAATGTTTGGGGATCTACGTTATGACATAGTAAAGGGTTTGGGTCTTTATCAATGACTAATTGAAAACGTTTGAAGCCTGCAATGCACCATCTACAACAGGTTCTCGAACAGTTTTTTCCCTTCATTTTGAAGCATTTGCTCACAGGGGGAGATGGAAAAATGTGAGAAATGAAAATTTAAGCAACATTGTTAAATGATAACAAGTCTTATTTAATGAAAAATAAGTTAGAAGACCATAAATAACACTCAATTTCTAACTCATAAACCCACCTTCCGAAACACGGACACAACATTTGTGTTCAAACCTAACACAAATATATGCGCAGACCCATTTCACAAAAACTCCACATACAAATCCTAATATTCAAGTCTTCCATGAATCACGACTTCTTATCCATAGGGTGTTTAGTTCAGCTTCCATATCTCTTCTTACGTAGAAATCCAAGGATTACCTCCCTCGATCTGTCGCACATTGGAGGGTCGTACCAATCAAAGAAAGTACATCTATCGACATCCTGACGTCATGGGCAAGTGAGAAATTTTCTTCATGCGTTCATGTTCATCCATGAGGTCTTCATATGCATCTACAGACATTGCTCCCCATATTCATGCTGAAAATAATCTAAGATAAATGGAAGAGAGAAAAGAATATATAAGACCTAGAAACGAGAAAATAAACCGTGTATAGTGAATAAGGGGAAATAGAATTAGATAAAAATACCCTTGTTTAAATTGGTAAAAATTTGCCTTTTTTCCATTTTGAGGTCAATTGAAGATGGAACTAAAATTTTCTGTCACTTTGGACTACATCTATGAATTTATCAAAGGTTTGGAACGTGTGGTGGGACAAACTAAAGGTTGAAGTAAAGTTTACAAAAAATGCAAAGTTTTGGGACCGCGGCTACAATTTTCCGTTTGAGTTTTCATTAAATTTGTACAACTATACAGGACATTAATGAGTTTAATTTTTTTAATTTCTTAATATTATCGAAGGATAACTAGCCTACCCGACCAAACATTATTGCTTGCATTCTTATATCCTTGATTGTGTTTGTTACATCCCATTTTATACTAGTCAAAAGTCAATATTTTTTTCAAAGTCAAGGTCAAATAGGGACTTATATGGAATAAATTATTTTTTGGGGTTTATTTTACAATTGACAATAATTGAGGGTTTAAGATAGATTAGATTTAAAGTTGGGGTTGTACTTACCTATCATTGGAAGTTAAATTACCAAATGTAATATTAATTGGAAGATGAGGGACTTTCATTGCAAATTTTGAGTTACTGCTCCACTAATTAGCACTAATTGGACCACTTGTCATTTTACATACTATATAGAAAGCTGAAGACAGAAAACAGAGGCTGAAACAGTGGGAAGCGGAGAAAGAAAGAAAAGACAAGGAAAGAAAGGGAAAAGGGAGAAAAAAGAGGAAAAGAAGGAAAAGAGGTGGGTTTGGCTATTCAAATTTCATTCTTGAAATTGCCTAATGTCTTCAAGAGATATAGTATAATTTATGCTTCACTTTTAGAGTTCTCAATTTTTTGTGTAATTTTTAGATTAAGAGAGAGGAGTACCATTGTCAGTTCAAGTTCTTTGATTGGTTACTTTCCATTTACATCAAGGTAAGAAATATCATTTTAGGCAAACCCTAGTATTAATAAGTGAGTTCTTGAGCAGGGAAAGTTTGTGAAAATGATTATGTTGATGGAATACTCATTTTGAAGAATGATTTATAATTTAGAATGTAAATTTAAAATTGGTTGAATTATGATTACTGCTTTTCACTAGATTTGAAGAAGGAATTGCTTTTATGTTTGGGATGAAGGTAATTGTGATAAATTAAAGATAAGTGATGCAGGAGGATCCGAGTCAGACGAAGCCAAGTTATCAAATACCTCGTTGATGGCGCTGAAAGTACCATGAGTTGGCAGATCAGCGTAAGAATGGCAAGTAATCGATGGCATTTCCTAATTGATGTCGTTTTTTGGACACATTTTGGTATTTTAGCCATAACTTTGGCTACGGTCATTAGAATCGCGCCTATGACCCTAATCCGAAAAGCTCTTTTTGACGTACACGTCGTGGTCACGGAGCTTTGCTCGGTGTGCATCGATTTCGATGGCAAACGCCGTTGTTTTCCCTTCTGAATTCACTATTTTAGTTATTTTTTTTCATTTTTTGGTAATATTTCGATTGCCTTTTTAGAATAGAATATGAACCTGATTTGAGCCAGACTCTAGGCATATTATTTCTCTTATTTCGTATTTCTTTTGGTATAATTATTGGAATTTTGCTATTTTTGGTAAAATTTCGTTAATTAGGATTTTTTAGCTATTTAACCCGGCTTGTGGGTTATTTCCGCACTACACCAAAAATGATCATTTACAACACTTAAAAGGCAACATTTGTTGATAAATGTTGCCAAAAGGGTCTTTTGGCAACATTTTAGTAAGTGAATGTTGCAATTAATTAATGGAATTGAGTTTTGGCAACATTTTTAAAATGAATGTTGCTAATGTTACTTTTTGCAACGTTTATTGGCT
>CAIGRF010004702.1:13926-29970 GCA_903798235.1 Fraxinus ornus | reverse complement strand
TTTTTTTTTTTTTTTTTTTTTTTTTATAAAACTCTATTTGGTAAGAATTGAAACCTAAATTTTAATATAATTCAAAGTTAACAATTTATTTTAATAACATACTTCATAAAATCCACAACTTTTCAACTTTTATCAAAATATACTAAAAATCTTATTTTAATTCGCACCAAACAAGGACAAAATCACAATAAATTTGAATTGTTTTATCTTTTCTCTTACTTTCTCGGGACTATCTTAGTCATGTTTTTTACCAAAATTTTAACCTTCTAATTTTTAAAACTTATCTATAACTTATCTACAAATTATCACATCGTACTATAAATCTTCACTTTACAATCAAAATTTCAACTAATTAGAACCTAAATTTGCATTTTCTCCTATCTAATTATGTATATAGAATGTGTTTGAAATGACTATGTCGAAATTGACTTATATTTAACGAATTGTGTTTATTTGATTTATTATTAGTATTGAATATTAGTTAATGTTTTTCTTTTTGATTACTTGAATCAGGGGCGGACCCACGAAGGGCCCAGCGGGGGCGGCCGCCCCCCACTGAAAAAAAAAAAATTGTATTGTTTTTTTAGCTTATTTTCTATCTCGAATGCAACCAAAATCTGGTGAAACTCATGTTTTGTATATAATCTTTTTCTCTTTAATCTTGTTACATATTCTTCAATCTCATAGAGTTGGATGGTTAAATTTCATTCCAACTTGAATATAACTTGTCAGAAGAGCTTGGAGATGATTTAACAATTGAAGTCCAGGATTCGAAAGGAAAGTATTTTGGCCACGTAGTAGTCCAGGTGGCTAATATTGTTGAAGAATTGGTATGTTATGTAAATCTCATTTTGACCACCTGTGATTGCAAAAACTGTTGCATGGTCAGAGTGAATATATTTGTGGGTTTGATGGTGAGAGGTTTCGTTCATGGCCTATATGGCATGAACTAGTTGGGAAAATGCAACTAAATCTAAACTATTCAACAACTCAAAAAAAAAAAAAAAAAATCGGGGGCGCTGCCCCCGTAGCCCCGCACCCCTTCAATTATGGACCCCTCTACTTCGACAAGCTGGCTCCGCCCTAATCTCGCTCCCACTCAACAATTATTTTGGGTCCGCCCCTGACTTGAATGGTTTTTTTGTATCAAATACATTATAAATTCTTTAAACGTAAATATGCATTTTCTTGTGATGAGCAAAAAAAATTAATGAATGAATTTTTTTAAACGTAAATCTTCATTTTCTTTTCGAATATGAATCATTCAAAATTCAAAAACAAAGCATTTGATCTATACAGTGTTTGATTGTGTCCCTAACTTAAAATATTTGCGTCCATCAGTGCACACATTATCCAAAACATTACTATTTCAAAATACATTTTTCCCAAAAATTCATTAAAATGGAGCCCAAACAAGGGCTGAATTACAAAACTGCACCACTTTAATTAATAAGAGGTTTGTTTGAAATTTTAATTAATAAGATGTTACTGCAGATAAGTTCACAGCCTATTTGAACAGATAGTAAACTCGTCATTAGCTTTCAATTTGTTAATTTAACTGCATGCAGTAAATAAACGGGCCGGGAGAATTGAAAATTTGATTCTCTCTCTAAAACTTATTATTATTCTTATTTATTTTTAAAGTTTTTAGTAAATAGCTATTAATGGACCTAATATAAATCAAGGGCGGTAGATCTGTCTATCTTTGTAGTTGGAATATTCTATGAGTAAATAGTTACCCTGCAAGAGAATCGTAAGTGCTACTCGTGACGAATTGGCCACAATCCTCACAAATATTGAAGTCGCAAAAACAACGTGACAGCAAGAAACGATGCAAAAAAATTTGCCACAATTAATGTAACGGTTTTTCAACCATCACGAACGAACTTGAACTCACAACAATACAAGTCGTGTTGAGTCGTCACCACAATACATTTATCTCTACATGGACTTAGAACGAGTAAAATTTAACCATTTTGGCACGAGAAGGGTAGTTGAAGAAAGAATATAAGTTTTTGCTATGACTTATCAGATTTCCATATTCAAAATTATTAGAACTCACTATTCACATACCAATCTGATGTCATCTACACTTTATTCGTATTTGCTGCATGAAAGCGATGCTTCTACCTTTTCAATCTCTCTCCCTCGTGCATACACTTTGCAAGGTCTATCAGTTCAATTTGGGTTACCCTCCATTTACAAAGAGGAAAAATCATAGTAGTTATGAATATATGATTTAAATTAATATTTGATTTTAAAGTAATTTTCAAAGGAAGCTTAATCATTTTTTTGTATTCTCAATTTTGTGAACATCGAGCACGTCACGTGGGAGGGTTGAATTTTCTTATTTATGGAGCATGTTAGTGTTATTTGACTTGTCTACTCATCACGTTAGAAGACCAACGATTTTTCATGTTCTATTCTCGGTTACTTTTCCAAGAAATTGACTAGTTATTGCTATTGGTTTACATGGTCACTGTCAGACAGGATTCGACTTTGATGTTCGAGAGGTTTTTGGGGTATCGAATTTTGTTAATGGTGAATTGTACACTAAACGATTGGTGGGAGTCTCTTTTTAGTCATTCAAATTAATTGAATCTATACATCAAGTAAATTTCATGACAATTTAAAAGTGGATCATTTCAACCACAAATTGAGCACCAACACAAAATTCAAACGCAATAGAACATCAACTTTAGTTTTATAAACATATTTGTTTTGAAGAAACTAATCTAAGTATGGAATCACAAATCAAAATTCACTCATCATCCTAAAGTGACTCAAACTTGTGCAAATAAACAATATCCAATCCTTCTCTTCAATAATATAAACCTCTTTTCTGCATAGCTGAGTGCAAAATACATAATCCTCCACTTTCCAGAAAAATAATACTCATCCTATTTAAGAGGGACAAGACCCACCAAGTGTCGTGCTCAAAAAAATGACAGGTGAGATGGTCCTGACCACCTCAATTTCGACACTTTTTCCCATTCAAGACATGCCATGATGGGTTTTTTTATCAGAAAGTCATACACGTACTAACATGTTAGATGCACAGTAATGAATATAAACGATTAAAAAGGTTTTTTTTTTTCCTTCAAACTTGCCGCAACATGTGGTCTCAATTGAACAAACTATCAATTTCGAGAACCATGGATGGACAAAAGGTACAAGTAACATCACTTGAGAAAGCATAATATTCTAATATGTACTCTAAAGAGTGTCCTAAATGAGTAAATTCTAATTGAATTTGTTCGAGAATTCAATTAAAAGTAAAGAGATTTTCAAACAGAAAAGGGACTGGCACCATGTAGGAAGCATGTGATGAGTCTGTTAAGGCAAATGGAATTGAATAGATTCCAAATGATAGACCAGTTTGTGGACAAAACTCAAAAGGGTCAGCAACTGTAGTCTCGAGACTATATTTGTCCTAATTGATTATCTATAAAGTGTGTGAATGTGCGTGAGAGAAAATAGACCTGTCGAGTGAATGAAAGCGACAGTTTAGAAGCCAATTTGACCGGATTTTGGTAACAAATAAGCCTTGATAATTGAAGAGTATGGAACTTGTTTTCGAGTAGTAATATTTCATTGAAGCCCTACAAGCATTTTTAGTTTTTGTCAATTGTAAATAGTTACAATGATCGGCTTCGGATAGTCCTGAGCTCGGTAGAGCTTGAGAAGTAGTTACAAGGGATTAACACAAAATTCTATCTGAAATTCGATACATTTGCGAGGAGATTTTATTTATAAGAAATATTATCAAAATTCTCATGTACCCAAAGGGGATGGGACACCAATGCCAACACGGTTTTCTAGCACGATCGAAGTTATTTTTGTCTTGTGAGACTGGCAACGTCTATATAATCTTGTTATATTTTAGCTTGGTAAATTTTATAACCATTAATTTGTAATATTGATAATTTTCTCGTTGAATTGTTTTAGGAGTTAATTTTTGTAAAATTAATTTAATTATTTAACTTTCAATCTACATACCCATATTGCTAACCTGAGGCCCAAATGTTTCGTCTTGAGCATCTTCGAATAAGTTTATAGTCCACAAAAGTGACGAAGTATCCCCTTTTGAATACAAATTTGAAAATATGGCCATTTTCATTGTGATTTGATGAAATAACCATTTTAAGAAAAAGATGACTAAAATGCTTTATCAATTTCATGAATTTCCATAGTCCAAAAATACTCTTTACTGAAATCCGTCTTTTTCTAAACACTTAATATAAAAATGTTTTTCCAACGAAGGGAAATTGTACGTTGAAATATTGATATTGATTATTTCGACTGACTTCTCTCCTCATTCTATATGTTACGTGAAGAAAGAGCTTCATTTCAGCATGTAAGATGCTTATTCTTCTTCTTCTTGTATTTTATTTTATTTTTGTTAAAATCAAGTGGGTTTTGTACGATTATGGACAAATACAATGTGGGCAAGTTGTGTCTTGTATTAAATGTTGGAGCGTTAGTATATGTATATGGTTGTTTAAATAAACAAAATATTTAATTCGCGGGAGCGTAATTAAATTCTTAGGAAAAAGGAAAGAAAGAAGGTAAGAAAAATAAAATAAAGCGAAGATCGAAATCCGAGACAAGTGAAAACACTTTCTCCTTAATACAATATTGCCGTGCAACGGTAGTGACGGACTACGACACTGTCTCCCAAGATACAACTTGTAGTAGAAGCACTTCAAACAACAAGTAACAACGAATTTGGAACAAAAATTTCCCTCTAAAGAAAATGGTTTTGGAATGACCTTTGGAGAGTATTTTGCAAGAGTTTGGATGTAATGATCAATGCAAAATAATATGGTATGCCTAATGGACGTTCAAATGATCATATATATAGAAGATGAGAGTTGTGAGTGAAATGTCACGTCTCAAACTCAACAACCTACACGAAGGGAAGCATCACTTACTATCACTAGCCTATCGCTCGAACAACAGTGACACATTTTCATCATAATCTATCTCGCTCGCTTGTCGCTAGATTGTCTCTCATTGCTCGAAAGGGAGCTATGGAGAGCGATAGTCTCATCGCTCGAGCGAAAAGGACAGCTATGGAGTTGGCCATTTTTCCAGCTCGTATTTACTCTTTTCTATTCAACTTTGGATCGCAATTTCTCATTCATCCGGAATTGATTTTAAGATTCAAAATATATTACGACGATCTAGTTGACGAGTAGAACAAGTTAGTCTATTTATATTCATAATTTGACTATCGGATCAAGTCCGAATATTTGAGCAAATTTGACATAAAAGTCATTTTTCCATACTTAACTAAATTTTATTTTCATTCTCTAAACTAAATTCCAACAATCCCTCACATGAATGGAAACTCGAATTTACTCATGCTATGCAGAAGTATGATGCATTGCAGAGAGAAAGAGCAGAGAAAAATTGCATCAAGTAAGGTAGCTTCTGACCTTGAACCTTCCTTAATGAAATACTATCAGATTTATTTGGCTATGTCTTGAACCATTCAGCCGTTGGTTGTTGGTGTAAACCATGACAATAATACTCACACACGTCTTTCTAAATCATTCATGGTTCTCATAACTTGGTTCATTTTGGCCCTGAACCACTTTTGGTTTCATAAGTATTTAGAAAATTTTAGCTTTTGAGCAATTTTCATTAAGGTGGCGCCACCTCACACTTACAAAGGTGACCTCTTGTTAAGAGTATTCTGCTATACTCCATTTGACTTAATCAATATTTATGAATCATTAAAATGATATATTAGTCTTAAGACCTCCTATAACATGCGAATACTTTAGTTGTGACACACATTCACCCGTATTTTTTACTAAATGTAAATTTGTGTCAATAGGGTTTTTCGCATGACTTTCCTCAAGTAGATTATACCTTTTAAGTATAATCTCAATGTAATGAGATTGTGAAAGTATATATTTTTTCTAATATTCTATAGATCTTAATCCCTAATATTACATCTGCTACACCAAATTCTTTCATGTCAAAATGTTTTGTTAACATTGTCTTAGTGTTTAACATTATTTTGTGACTATTGGTCATTATCAACATGTCGTCTACATATAAACATACAATCACGTAGTCATCTGTGTATGTTTAATGTATACACACTTGTTACACTCATTTATCTTAAACCCATTAGAAAACATTGCTTTGTCAAATTTTTTATGCCATTATTTAGGAGCTTATTTTAATCCATACAAGGATTTAACTAGTTTACAAACCTTTTATTTTTTATTAGAAGAGACGAACTCTTCAGGTTGTTCCATGTATATCTTCTTTTCTAACTCATCATTTGGGAATGTTGTCTTTACATCCATTTGATGAATCTCAAGGTTATGTAATGCCACGATATCAATTAACAACCTAATCGAGGTAATTCTAGTTACGGGTGAGTAGGTATCAAATATATCAAGTCCTTCTTTTTGTCTATATCTCTTGGCAATCAATCTAGCCTTATCTTTGTTAATGGATTCATTTGATTTTAGTTTCCTTTTGAAAATTCATTTACACTCTAAAGGCTTGTTCCCATGAGGTAAATCAACTAACTCCCAAGTATGGTTTTGCATTATAGAATCTCTCTCACTATTGATAACTTCTTTCCAATGTGGTGATTTCAGTGTAGACATTGCGTCATCGAGAATCTTTGATTCATTTTTTACCATATAGGTTAGAAAATCTGGGCCAAACGAAGTGGATATTCTAGTCTTTTTACTACGTCTATGTTCTTCCTCATTTGAATTGTCATTTGTAATATCATAAATTCTTTTATTTGAACTTGCATTTTCCTTGATTTTATATGAAAAAGTATTCTCAAAAAATGATGCATTTCTTAATTCAATTATTGCTCCTTCATGTATCTCTTAAATTTCATATTTATGTACAAGGAAGTGATATGCACTACTATTATTGGCGTACCCAATAAATATGCAATCAATCGTCTTATGACCGATTTTCACTTGTTTAGGCTTAGGTATTTCAACCTTAATCAAACACCCCCACACTTTCAATTATTCATATGAAGGATGATGATGACATTTTCATAGTTCATATGGAATTTCTTCCATTTTCTTAAGGGATATCTTGTTAAGAATGTTATTTGCCGATAAAATAGCTTCCCCTCAAGTTTTGAGATAAACCCGAACTTAGCGACATTGAGTTAATCATTTCTTTAAGAGTTCAACTTTTTCGTTCAGTAACACCATTTGATTGGGGTGAGTAAGGTGCTATTGTCTGATGAATAATTCCATACTTGAAACAATATTTTTCAAACGGTGCTTCATATTCACCACCTCTATCACTACGAAAAAATTTTATTCGTTTACTAAGTTGATTTTCAACTTCAATCTTATAATGTTTAAAGCCATATAGGCTTCGTCTTTACTTCGTAGTAGAAAGATATAACAATACTTTGTACAATCATCAATAAAAGTTATAAAATAATTCTTACCAACTTCAGTTTGAACAAATTTCAAATCAAATATATCATTATGTATTAACTCTAAAGGTGTCGTGTTCCTTTGAAGTGAGTGAAAAAAGTGTTTTTGTCAACTTTGTTTCAACACATACTTCACACTTATGATTATGATCAATCTTAAGCCTCAGAATTAAACTTTGATTCATAAGTTTGCGCAAAGATTTGTAATTGGTATGTCCTAATTGACTATGCCATAAACAAGGCAATTCAAGCATATAAGTAGAATTCAAATTTTTGTTTATAATGCTTTGTTTTGGTACAATTGTAAGAACGTTCATTTTGAACATTCTATCATATAGGTATGATTTACCAACATAAATCTCATTCTTTATGAGTACAAATTTATCGGCTACGAATACAAGTTTAAAGCCATTTTTGCTTAGTAGAGACCTGGATACAAGATTCTTACAAATGTCTGTTACATGTAGGATATTGTTGAGAACGAGCTCTTTACTGGATGTCATCTTTAAAGTAACTTTCCATTGTCCTTCAACTTTAAAACTTGTAGAATTTTCCATGAAGAGTTGTTTTCCATTTAATTCTTTGTAGTTAGAGAACATAGTCTTGTATGCACAAATGTGACGAGTATCACCAGTATCAACCCACCATTCCTTTGAATTTTCAATGTTGTTATATTCAGAAATAATTGCTGAAAGATTCATCTCTCGTATCCCTTTAGAAAAAGTGTCTCTTTTAACCACATTTTCTTGTGAGTTCTTCTTAGGCTTTCAGCATTCATTAGAGCGATGTTCGACTTTTTCACAATTGTAACAGTTACCTTTAAACTTCTTAGCATTCTTGGAGCTGTTTCTTTATGGTACAACACCAGAGATCTTACGTTTCTTGTTGATAATCTTCGAACCAGTTTCAACAAAATTTGCTTCAAGTTAAACAATAGATTTTCTTTCGGTGTTTCTATTGTCTTTCTCGATCCTCAAACAAACTATCAATTCCTCAAAATTCTTCTCCTTGCATTTGTGATTGAGATAGTTCTTGAAATCTCTCCACATAGGAGAGGGTTTCTCAATGATGGCTGCAATTTGGAAAAACTCGCTCAATTCCATCTTTTCAGTATGTATTTCATGATGTCTTGTACTTGACTTATTACGATTTTGGATTTTACCATTTTGTAGTTCAAAAACTTGCCAACAATGAACTTCTTTGTTCCAACATCCTCAGTTTTGTACTTATTTTCCAACGAATCCTATAAATCCTTGGCCGAGTCCATCAAACTATACACTCCATAAAGTGTATTGTTCAATCCATTTAGGATGTAATTTTTGTAAAGGAAATCTGAATGCTTACATGCATCCAATGTAATAATCGACTTACGATTATTTTCTTCTTATTGTACAGCAGGAGCCCTTTCTTTTATGAACTTTGTCAAACTCAAAGTAGTAAGATAAAACAATATTTTTTGTTACCATCTTTTAAAATTCACACCTGTAAACTTTTCTAGTTTTTTCCTGTATGGGATGTGAGAGTTTGATATATGTATAGCTAAAGAAGGAACCATATGGTTCGTACTATTTATTTTTTTTTTTTTTTTACCTAAGGTAGTCACAACAAGATTCATTTCTGTTATAAGTAGAAGTTCAACGTACAAAATAATGAAAGAAAAGAATAGTACACAAAGCTTATTCCAAAGATGAAGAAAAGATGTCCAATAACCACAAACAAACGAATATTGTCTTAAGATTGTTGGAGCGTTAGTATATGTAAATGGTTGTTTAGAGAAAGAAAATATTTAATTCACAGACGCGTAACTAAATTCTTAGGGAAAAAAAAAAGGAAAGAAATAAGGTAAGAAAAAGAAAATAAAGCTAAGATCGAAATTCGAGGCAAGTGAAAACTCTTTCTCCTTAAGACAATATTGCCCCGCAACGGTGCTAATGGACCAGGGCACTTGTCTCCCAAAATACAATGAATATAACTTGAGGCAGAAGCACTTCAAACCAGAAACAAAAATGAACTTGGAACGAAAATTTTCCTCTACAAGAAAATGGTTTTGGAATGACTTTTGGAGAGTATTTTACAAAGGTTTTGATTTAAGTATCAATGCAAAATGATATCATATGCATAATGGATGTCCAAAGGATCCTATTTAGAAAAGAGAAAGGGTTGTAAGTGAAGTGTCACGTCTTAAACTCAGCATCCTTTACGAAGGAAAACATCTTTTGCTGTCGCTAACATGTCATTGGCCTTTCGCTCGAGCGACAGTAATACATTTTAATCAGAATCTCTCTCACTTGCCTGTCACGTAACTATCGTTCGAGCGACAGTCTCATCGCTCGAACGATAGGGGCGAGCTATGGAGTTAGCCATTTTTCCAACCCGTATTTCCTCTTTTCTATCCAACTTTGGATTGCAATTTCTCATATATCCGAAATTGATTTTGAGATTTCCAATATACCACGACGATCTACTCGACGAGTAGAATAAATAGTCTATTTATATTCATAATTTGACTATCGGATCAAGTCCGAATATTTGAGCAAATTTGACGTGAAAGTCACTTTTCCATAACTAAATTTAATTTTCATTTTCTAAACCAAATTTCAACATTAAATACATTCGTGTTCCAAATCGGTATTCTTTTATACACACGACGTATGTTCTACTTTGAAACAAAGTATCCATTTCTTCATGTTGCAAGTCAGATTATATACATTTGCGTACGAATTATACGATCTGTATACACACACACCAAAGCTAATACCACTATAACATTATTTAGATTTTCGATCTGGTTTCTACTCCAATTCTACCAATTTTTGGGTCTATTTTTGGCCAAAAATCCACTACCAACGTGGCTCTGATACCAATTGTAGCAGAAGGATGGCCACCAAGGTGTAATTTCGAACTCAATTTACCAATCTCGACCATATCAAACACCTCCAATCAATGAGTAACATCATCCCCTGAGATTTATTAGGTATCAAAACCCAACATTCATCAAATACCACGTTCCTTGACATGTAAAAACAATCACTTGTAAGGTCCAATCATTACCATCCTTTCATTTTAGAGTTGGTTTTTATAGGGACTCTCTAATTCTTTCCCAAAGTTTCCTTTAGATCTTTACTAGATCTCTTTCAGTAATTTTTGCCTCACAGTAATTATGGAAACTAATATCATTAAGATTAATGTCTTTCCTGAATCTACTATTAGTGAATTCATTTTGATAATTTACACAATCTATGAAAGTAAAAAGAATGAAAATCATATTTCTAATAGTGTCTAGCCCAAGTAGTTCAAGTACCGGAACTACCTCATAAAATTCGGATAATTTGTAAATGGAACCATTCGATTTTATGTAATTTTTGAAATCGAACCAAAACACACGTTTTTTATTCCAAAAGTTCGATTCCAATTAAAATTTCCACCTTTTAACTCCAATTAACAATATTAGATGATATCTTGTTTTGGTATTCTCAAGACTCTCCCTTTGAAAAATATTATCTTTGCACTTCAATACACATATATTCCATGCTTTGCGTTTGCTGTCAAGTTGCTTCAAATTTAGATAATAACTTTTGTTGAGAGAATTATTCTATAGGACTGGATGTTCGAGTGTATCTGTTAGGATATTTCAATAGCCGGAACCATATATTATATTTCGAATATTTCGTAAATGAAAAAAAATTCAATTCCACATAATTACTGAAACCAAATTCAAACTGAATCGTGGATTCTGATTTGGGTCTTCTACCCATAATATTTTTTTAAATATACATTTAATAAATATTTTACCACAAGGCCCTTTCGATTTGGTCATGTCTTTGTGATTTTACTACATCATTCTTTGTGATGTTCTTGTTATGAAAAACCAATGTTATTAAAATCGATCAGACCGATCGGTTCAATTGGAGAACCCGCAAACCGGTCCAAAATCCAGTCCGGTTCCAGCTTAAAACCTACTTATTTGGAGAATGAATCTTAGCCGTGTAATTTAGATGAATTCTTAACACACTATCGAAGCTAGCTGTGTCTAACTTCTAAGTATGTCTTAAACTGTAGGCATAAGAAGTTTCAAACAATTTATACAAAGAGGTCAAAAGGAAAGGCTAATGAATGGGACTCTACAAAGTTTAAAACATGATGAAATAAATTTTATTATCAGTACACTGCTGAACCTAATTCAATCTTCTGGTTATAATATGGATCAACATAAACCATGAAAAGTTTAGGATTGCTCCTACAAATTTAATCATAGAATGAAAGAAGCTAATTAACTATGATCCAACATGTCATAAATTTAGTAATTGACATTAAAGGATTAATTGTCCACGTCATAACTGAGGCCATTATAAAAAAAATTGATGAAAACTTCTATTCTAGCACTAGTCACTACTCCAAAAATTGTTAAACTAACATATATTAAGTTACACAACCCAGAAATGTTTATCAAAAGAGCCTAAAAATGAATAATTATTGAATATTTTCAATAGATTTTGAGTCGGCTGCATGAATCCTTGTGTTACACCAACCATTTAAACATCCATTGCTTGAGTTGTAGCATTGACAAACTCTACAAGACATAATTAAAATATCCAAATTAGAACAAGTTTAACAAAATTAAAACTTTTTAGATTAGCCAATTTTATGTCCAAATTAAGGTTTCAACTGTTTTAAGAGTTAAAGAACTCATAAGTGAATCAATTTCTTGTACCACATGTCAACTTTTTTAAATGCATTTATATCATCTCCGTCATCATCTGAATCATAAATCAAAGTCACTTCGATGTTAGAATTTCTCTCACCAATTCCACCGTCAATACCGTGCCATCCCTTATATACATATATAAAGCACACATCTAGGGATGGCGACGAGGCACGTCGACTCGTCAGGCAATTTCCAGCCATGTCCCCGCCCATTACTCTTTTAAGGCGGGGCGGGGCAGGGTAGGGCGAGGCCCTTGCCCCCGATTATTTTTATTTTTTTTTAAAGTTTTTGATAATTTGTTTTATCACCCCCCTCCCCCCTCCCCCCCCATTAGAGTGAGATAATAATATATTTTTAAATTTTTAATTTATTTTTAAAAGTTAAATTTTTCAAATATATTTGGTAAATTAAGGCTTTTATTCTTTGTCATTTTTTTAGATAATTTTATTTGCCATTTTCTATTAGAACTAATGAAATTTCATGAAATTCTCCATTTAAAGTATTGAATTCTAAAAAAAATAAATTAAATGGCGCGAAGAGGGGCACCCGTTACCCGTACCCGCCCTTTCCCCGACCCGAAAACCCGTTTAAACGGATAATCCCCGCCCCGTTCAGGGCGGGAACTCGTGGGTATTAGGTTTGTCTGATTTTTTTTGTCATCCCTAAACACATCCACCTTGTTGGCATCATAAAAGATACTTGCACAATATGATCGTAATCAAATTCGTAACGATGATCAAGTACAATTGCTAAAGTAAACTTTTGTGAGAAGTGTGTTTTTACAGATTTATCGGAAACCTAAACGAGCTTAATATTGATTAAATGAGTAAATTTCTACTCACAATTTTATAGTTATTGCTTTTATAGGGCAAAACCTCCATTTTAAGAAAAACAAATCAAAAAGGAAGAGAAAAATGACTCAAAACGTACAAAAACATGAATTTGGGGGCCAAGTGGAGAAGAGATAAAAGTTGAAGGACCTTGGGGGCAGATTATAAAGTTTATGATTGAAAGAAAAATCAAAGTTCGGGATCAAGATCAAAGTAGAAGGAACTGACGTACAAATCGTGGAGGCTAACTTACACAGCCTGCATGCTCACCGATTTGACATGGGTAGAAATTCTATCATGGTTTTTTCATCTTCCCGAAACTTGAAGGGATTTTTTGGGATACATTTTAGGGCATTTAAGAGGCAAAAAATTAGGCTATTAACCCCTCTCTCTTTTCATTCCTCATTCAACCCATTATCCGACATTTTACCCACCATTTTTTTGGAAAATAACTAGGGCATAATGAAAAGATGAGGAGAAAAATCAAAGAAAGGTTGAGAGATTTTGTGAGAAAATCAATATCAAGCCAATACTTATTTCAAGAATCCAATCAATGGAAGGATTTTACGTTTTGTGATGTATTTTTCCCACAATTTTCTCTAATAACTTGTAATGTGTTTCTCTAAATCTTCTGTTTTTTTTTTGTTTTTTTTTATCATTTGTATAAAATATTGAGTTAAATTCTTTGATATTGGAATGATTAAGGAAACTTAACCTATCTTGATTAATTTTAATATTTGCTTTTTAATATTTAAATACTTATTTTCATGTGTATTTATTATTGTATTTCATGTTTTTCATTTATTTGACCAATAAATGATTGTGTTGAATGATTTATATAATGTTTGAGACAATATTGTGCATTTTAGATCAAGTACTAAATACAATGGGTTCTTGTAAGAGATAAAGATATATTCATAACAATATGTGATCTATTGAGCTGATTACACAAAGAGTTAATGCAATTGATTGAGTTTTAATCACATTGAGATATAGTCATTTAAACCAATTGATTAGGGTTAATTTCTCTTTTGAGGTAATTGATTAAAATATGAAAATTGGGTCTAACATATTACACGAGTAATTTGTTAATTTGCTTGTGGAAAATTTAATTAGGCTTCTGTTAAATGAAATCATAAAACCCAACTATTTTATTCTCTCAAATTTTCGTAATGTTTAGATTTTTTATTTTTATACAAATTTTAGTAGTTTATTTATTTTCAAAACTAAAATCTTATTGTGTGTTACAATGTTAGAACTAAATTAACCACTATTTAATTAAGAGTAAACATTTTTCGAGGGATCGACTTGGACTCACAGTCCACTTTATTACTTGAACATGATATGTGCACTTGCATTTTGTAACTTTAGAGAACAAGTTTTTAATGTCGTTGTAAGGGAATATATTGTACTTTAATTAATTTTATTTTTAAAATTTTTTTATTAATTATATTTTTTTATTTGAATCTTTTGGCTACCCACCAAGTTTTGATCTCGCTTATTACTTGGTATTTGTTTCTTGTACTGTTCAACTATATATGCATAATTATGACGGGTAAAGTAACAACACTTTTGCAATGACTGATCTCTATATGGAATATGAAGATACGTTTGGAGGATATTCAAGTTGTGAATGTGTTACATGATGCATTGTACTAGACAATGCTTATATTCGTGCACTGACGTATATGTGTCGAAACTTCTTGAGTTTAGACAATACTTAAAATGTTGAAAACAACCACTTGACAAATCTAATGAGAGTTATATTCTCGTGGGAGATTATGTACCTGACAATATTTGGGATGAAGAGTTATAATAGTCATGACCAATTGTTATATAGTTGTACTAGAAATTATTGATTGATGAAGAAAATTTTGGAACTAGTAAAACTAGGTTATGAGTTTTGTGAAAATTCTATCAGCCTATATTCTCTATCATTTAACCCTGTTGTGAGATAAGTTTGTGAGTGATCGAACTGGTAAGAAAATTATTTGGAAATGTGTTGATTCAATACATGTTGAATATATTTGTGTGGAGAGTCTTTGACTAACAAATATAAACTAGGTGATAACCATATGCTATGGATCTAAGCCTATAATTTTTCACAACAACAAAAATGGGCTTTGGCAACACTTAAAATGCAACATTCATTGATTGAATGTTGCTAAAAGGGTCAATTGCAACGTTCATGTGAGTGAATGTTGCAAAAATTGTTTATTGACAACGTTTTTCAAANGCAACTGTCCATGAACGTTGCTAAATGTCATTTTTCGCAACGTTCAAATGTGTGTTGCTAAAACATCCAATGTCAAAAATTTTGCAATGTTTTCTGGACGTTGCTAAAAGGGGGACTCCTTACAATCAAATCAGTTCAAGGTATTAGCCCTAATTTTACTTTTTTCTCTCGTCTCCTCTCGGCTGCTCCCCTAACCCTCTCACTCTCTCTAAATCTCCTCGACACAATCATTTTCGCTGTACAATCTCAGTAGATTCGTCGGACCCTTCTCTCAGACTGCTGGTGATGAACTCTTCCATCTCCCACTACTCTCTCGATATCCCCTTCCATAGCAAATTCTTCTCCTCCAGCACATCTGCCGCTAGATTCGGAGCTATGGTAATGCCGAAGACTTCCACCCACCAAAACTTCCAAATTTCCACACAGTCGCAGTCACAAAAGCCCCTTAGAATTATAGCCAAAGAATCATGACGATTTTCGATGCTGTGGTGGGAAATCTAACCACCATCTACCTGGTGGCGATAGCGGCGATGAAGGCTTACGGGCTGGTTTCAGGACGGAGCTTCAGCGGGTGGTACGTCCTGATTATGTCGACCGCGGCGGTGGTTTTGATCTTAATTGCAAGTCTAACTTGGGACTTATCCCGTAAGGCAACATCTTATGCCTTTACACGCGATCACGATCACCACGAACTGTGCTTCGGCGGTATCTGCTGGCACGGCGTCGCCGTCAAATCGCCGGCTTCTCAGGTCCGGTTCCGGTTTCCTCAGCCGCTTAATGCATAGAAATTGCATTTGTTGTTTGTATTATTAAAGAATACTTGTAACTC
>CAIGRF010004689.1:15289-34689 GCA_903798235.1 Fraxinus ornus | reverse complement strand
CCAATAGGGGGCCGCCATGTGGCCTTAGGTAAAATATTATGTAGAACTTTTGGTACATATAGATTAATTCTATTTTTTTTTAATCATAAACAATCTGAACTGCATCAATAAATAACACGGCATAATCCATAGAAATCGATGTCTCCAAACATACATCAAATAGTCTAAAGATAAAATCAGGGGTATAGCAAAATTGGGCTTCAGCAGATTCTAAAACAGAAGTTTACTCTTCGTCCTCAATAACTAGGGTACCCAATCCCTTCAACCCACCATCCGGAATTTCTGCAACGGTTACTAAAGAGTAAAGCTCCTCTTTCGAGTCTTCGTCATCATTCATCTTGCGTGCAATGCGGACCCGGATTCTCCTGGCACGCTACGAATTCCACGGCTCCATATCTGCTTGTTCAACTTGACATCAACTCGGACATCTGAAGTCCCCATGGCCTTCTGGGCAAACTTCCTGATTTCCTTGATGGCTTTTGGAGCCTTCTTCTTGAAGGTGCATCCATGGAGACGTACAAGAACAACTTAATCATAAACGAGAACGAAGAGGTAAATTGATTCAAACGGTACAGCCATCAATCAGAAATTTTGTTCTTCCTCCTTCCACCGACTTTTGAGACAATGCTTGAGAAAAACTAGTAGAAGAAGAAAACATGTAAGACAACTGGAGTTTCCGCATGGGTCCATTTCAAATTGATGTTCAACACCATCTAAGATCTCAATGAACCCATCGGACAATTCTTCGAAAATTACGAAATCTGTTCGTAAGCAAGACAAATTTTGTCTACTAAGCACAAACGATTACGTCCTCTTCACTCTGATCTTGACTGCTTTTTTGTCACTTTTTTTTGTGACGGGATCGATTGAATGGCTGGATGGAGATAATCTTTTGATGGAGAATGAAATAAATCATTAGGGTTTAGTTTCAAAATTGATGAAATCATACAATATTTTTTACTTTGTACTTATGTTTCAAATTATTTTTCAAAAGAGTCTTATATTTAGGGTATATAGTCTAATTTCCTCTATTATCTATTTGGTTATAAATTATCTATTTCATTGAGCACATATTATTTATAGATCGCACATTAACCAATTAACCAATTTATTGATCACAATAAACCAATTATTTTGTGACCACTACCTCACCACTGCTTCCAACATTTTCGTCGGCGTCAGAGCAACAACAGCCAGCTATCGACAACCGGCAACGTGGTCCATGTCCACCATCTCAAACAAACTAACATAAACCAACACCACCTCACTACCATCGTTATCACCATCATCATCACCATCATCATCACCATACTGCTGCCACCACTACACCATCACCTTACCAACATTTGTAAAACACAAATCAACGATGCTCCGGTGCGTCTTACTCTTGTTCTACTTCAACCAGATGAATCTCGAAGCTGCAGTGATCTGAAAGTAGTGGTGGTGTGGAGCATATCTTCTCTACGTAGCACATCTTCTTGACGGTGATGTTTCTCTGCGCAGCACATCTTCATGCGAGTCATTGTTGGGTACACCACCTTATTGAGTAACCACTGCACACCAGAACAACTGGTTCGACACTCTTCGAGTGAGGTACCATTGGGCGCACCACATTCCTGCGCGGCCGCTGAAAGAGTGCCGAGTGTGGTAAGCGGGGCCTCACTATTGTATTGTGTCGCTGCAAGATGGTGGCTAGGGAGAGGGATATAGATAGAAGAGAGAGATTAAGACGTAGAAGGGAGAGAAATTAGGGCTTGGTTGTTTGGGAGTTGGAATCGAGCGGTGTGGATGAGTGTTTAATTTTAATTTTATAAAAATTAAATTATAAAAAATTTAATTATCTACTGATTTTTGGAAAAAACTTATAAATCTTAATTTTGAATTGGTAAGTTTAAAACCTCGGTTGCTTGTAATTTCCACCTCTACCAATCCCTATTAACCCGATGGAGTGAGGAATTTTCGCCACATTCTACTTAGGCTTTGCAGGATTTGAGTCGATTAGATTGTTTAACATACCTAAATAGAGTCGATTTCAAACCCTCTCCAATAGTTTTCATTTTCATTTTCTTTAATCTTGAGAATTTTGTGTAATTAGACTCCAATTTTAAGGTACCTTGCTAATTCCTCCCAAACTTTTGGTACCGTTTCCTTATTTCGTCATTTTTACATAACACTTTCAACTAATTCAACGTCATTTTCATAACATTTTAGGAGGGTAAAGTTGGCAAAACATTAAATTCATGATTTAACACTAAAATTATTCTCTCGAATGTAATCTCCTGAATTTTCAATTGCAAAATCTGGAGAGAAGAAAAATACACATATTAATGCAAAAACCTCGCCAAAATATGGTTAATTACACGATCATGTACAAAAAAGTTGTATCTAGTGTTTGAAGAAGACAACTCTCACGTCATAACATTGAGTACTTTTTTTTTTTTTTTTATAACTTTTAATTAAACAAAATTGTTTTCAGTTACACCTAGAAAAAACTAGGATCCACAGATAAGCTCAATTAGCCCATGTGGTGAACAGATTGGGAGGCCCATGCCTTATACACTGGCATGGGACGACCCAGTCATACACAGGCGAACCACTTCGAGTATGAACGACCCGCTTTTCCTTACACGAAAAATATGGACTGACTTCGTTACGCGCAAACCCTATTATAAGAACTGGCCCAGGAAAAAGCAGTGACGAGATCTTGAACGGATCTCACGCCATGTGAGTTGACAAGACAACTCACTGCCATCGTTGTCGTCTCCATCCTATTTGGTCAAGTCTAAAGTCCAGGCTAGGCTTTATGGATGCAAAAGTGGTCTTAGCATTTAGGGCTATAGTTGATTGAGGTCTATGACAAGATGGGGAGTCGTTTGGATGAGGCCGAGCGCACTATCATCCAGCGGACTCCATTCATTTTGCCCAAGTATAAAAGCTCACACTTAGTGTCATTCAAAGATAATTCAAGTTTAGACTCTCAAAGCTATATTCTTGTTACAATCCAATTTTACTTTTCCACCCCAAAGCCGACCCCCATTTTTCACTTTGGAGGATAACGTTTAAATCTCTCCCACACCCAAAACTACTTCACCAATTGACTTGACCATCGGAGTACGCTCTTCCAACTTCACCACTCCCAGAGAAGGCTACGTATGACTAACAGCTTGTCCAAGTGTGTGAGAATCCAGCTTGCGTGGACATGAGAGGCTTTGGGATCTGTTGGCCACATCACTAGTACATTTTTTGGGGTTAAAATATTGTCACTGTCTGGGGAAACCAACCTTATAACCACGAACAACCTTGTGGTACAATTTGTCTGAAGCATAGCCTTGAAGAAATGTTTGATTCTTGAAGAAAGAACCACTACAAAGAGAAAACACCTAAAACGCATATCTTTAACTCGAAGTTTAATACGCGCTATGAGTTCTAGCAACTACGGATCACAAGGTAGAAGTAGACAATAGAAGACTTCTGAAAAAGTGGTCTTCTGAACAAATGTGAATGTGCGTCGTCCCCACCACTAACACAGGCGAGGCGTTACCATAGCACGTTTGGCAAGGAAAATAGGGGAGATGGTTGCAAATATGAGAAACATGGCCCAGCAGAATGCCACCATACAACAACTACTCATGCAAATACATCAACTAGCGGGGTACCAAGTGCCACAACAGGGAGTGTTGTCCTAAGAAGGTGAGGAGAATGACACGGCAGCGTACCCCAAATGTACAAGAGAGAGATCAACCCAACAGAGAGGGAGGTGGAGATGGACACTTCCATTAATTACACTACTACCCGACCCAGTGACAACATTCCCATGAGGAAAATTCCTCCCCAAAATATGCTTAAGAATGCAAACCACAAAGATCCACCAGTGTGTTCGATCGAATTGGACCATCAAGGCCTACAAATAGGTCCCACCAGCCGCTTCCCGTACAAAGAGAGCTAGAACGACATCCAGGATATGAACATCAAGGGGTTCCCCTCTCTTTACCTAGAAATAGGTGAGACAGAAGAGACTAAACGAACTTGAAAAACCAAATTGGTGAAGAGATTTGAAGAAGTAGAGACGAGAAGTGAGAAGAAATGAGGGAAGAATCGCGATTTAAAACTGTAAACAGTTTTACCGGACGTCCGCTATATTTACCGGACGTCCAGTGAACAAAGTTTACAAAAATTTGAAAGTTCTGTCCTACCGGACGCCATATACCGGACGTCCGGTATATATATATATATTTTTTTTTTATATAAAAGAATTCAATGGAAAATGAAGTTAAAAAAAATAAAAATAAAGAATCTTTTGAAAATTTTAAAAAATCACATTGATTCAATAATGCCCAAGCCTCGTCTAATGGTTGAAAAACGGTCGAGTGCCAAGGGTTTTGTGAAAATGTCAGCAAGTTGATGTTCGGTATCAATAAATTCAAGCGAAATGTCACCGTTTTGAACATGATCTCTTAGAAAATGATGTCGAATCTCAATGTGTTTTGTTCGAGAATGTAAAACGGGATTTTTGGATAAATTGATAGCACTTGTGTTATCACACATGATAGGAATATGATCATAGGATAAATGGTAGTCGTAAAGAGTTTGTTTCATCCAAAGCACTTGTGCACAACAACTCGCGGCGGAAATGTATTCGGCTTCGGCCGTAGATAAGGCCACGGAGTTTTGTTTCTTGCTAAACCATGAAACTAAAGCAAAACCAAGAAAATGACACGTCCCACTGGTGCTTTTCCGATCAACTTGACAACCGGCCCAATCGGCATCCGAATAACTAAGTAAATCAAAGTGAGTCCGTTTGGGATACCAAAGTCCTAGTTTTTGAGTTCCACTAAGATACCGAAAAATTCTTTTTACGGCTTTAAGATGAGATTCTTTAGGATTAGATTGAAAGCGAGCACATAAGCATACACTAAACATAATATCGGGTCTACTAGCGGTTAAATAAAGAAGGGATCCGATCATACCTCGATATTTAGTGATGTCGACGGAAGTGCCTTGTTCATCCTTGTCAAGCTTTGTGGAAGTGCTCATTGGAGTATTCATTGGTTTGAGATCATTCATCTCGAACCTTTTTAGCATGTCTAGGATGTACTTGCTTTGATTTATGAATATGCCATCACATGATTGTTTAATTTGAAGTCCAAGAAAGAATTTGAGTTCACCCATCATGCTCATTTCAAATTCCATGCTCATATCTTTAGAAAATTCTTCACAAAGTTGGACATTTGTTGCACCAAAAATAATGTCATCGACATAAATTTGTACAATGAGCATGTCTTGTTTTTGAGTTTTGATAAAAAGAGTAGTATCAACTTTTCCAATAGAGAAACCATTTGAAAGTAAAAATTTGCTTAAACGTTCATACCAAGCTCTAGGAGCTTGTTTGAGACCGTAAAGAGCTTTTCTAAGTTTGAACACATGGTTTGGAAGCTTATGATTTGCAAAACCGGGTGGTTGCTCAACGTAGACTTCTTCTTGGATAAAACCATTTAAGAATGCACTTTTAACATCCATTTGATAAAGAGTGAAGTTTTTATGACATGCGAATGCAAGAAGCATGCGAATGGATTCTAATCGAGCTACCGGTGCAAATGTTTCTTCGTAGTCAATGCCTTCTTCTTGATTGTAACCTTGGGCCACTAATCTAGCCTTGTTACGCACAATAATTCCATTTTCATCTCTTTTATTTCGAAAAACCCATTTAGTGCCAATAACGGTTTGATTTGTTGGTCTAGCAACCAAGTCCCACACATGGTTTCTTTCAAATTGATTTAGTTCATCTTGCATTGCTAGAATTCAAAACTCATCAAATTCCGCTTCTTTAAAATTTTTAGGTTCGATTTGTGAGATGAATGCACAACTACCTAAATGATTTCTAAGAGAGGTTCTAGTAGTGATACCTTTTGATGGATCTCCGATGATTAGCTCTTTTGGGTGAGACGAGACAAACTTCCATTCTTTTGGTAGTGTGGAGTCACCTTGAGCTTCGGTAGATGTTTCTTCTTGTACTTGATCATTGGGTTTCTTTGATTGCTCCTTGTTGCTTACTTCATCATCTTGAAATTTCATTTGTTCAAGAGGAGTCTCCAAGCCTACATCATCATCAATACCTCTCTCTCGATCAAGTAGATTAGTTTCATCAAAGGTAACATGCATTGATTCTTCAACGACTAGAGTTCTTTTGTTGAAGACCCTATATGCTTTACTAGTCGATTAATAACCAAGAAAAATTCCAATATCGGCTTTTGGATCAAACTTTCCCAAATTTTCTTTTGTGTTTAAAATAAAGCATTTGCAACCGAAAACCTTGAAATAACTTATGTTGGGAATTCTATTTTTCCAAAGCTCATATGGAGTTTTGGTTTTCTTACGACTAACCAAAACTCTATTAATGATATAGCATGCGGTATTGACGGCTTCGGCCCAAAAATATTTTGGTAGATTGTTTTCATTTAGCATGGTTCGAGCCATTTCTTGTAATGTGCGATTCTTCCTTTCTACCACACCATTTTGTTGAGGAGTTCTAGGAGCCGAAAAATTATGTTCATATCCATTTTCATTACAAAAATCATCAAATGCAAGATTATCAAATTCTCCACCATGGTCACTTCTAATTGTAGAGATAGTGTGACCTTTTTCGTTTTCTACTTTCTTGCAAAAATGTTTGAAAGTTTTTAAGGCTTCATCCTTTGCATTTAGAAATATTACCCATGTAAATCTAGAAAAATCATCAACGATAACAAAAGCATAATATTTACCACCTAAGCTAGCCGTTCTTGACGGTCCAAAAAGATCCATGTGGAGAAGTTGCAATGGTTTTGTTGTTGAAGAAAATTCTTTTGGTTTAAATGAACTTTTGACTTGTTTTCCAAATTGACATGCATCACAAATTTTATCCTTTTCAAATTTCAAGTTTGGTAATCCTTTTACAAAGCAATTTTTAGAAATTTTTGAAATGAGTTCCATGTTTACATGACCAAGTCTTCTATGCCAAAGCCAAGTTTCATCGTTAAAGCCAAGCAAGCAATGTTCATTATTTTCATGCTCAATATTAATAATATAAACATCCTTGTTTCGGCTTCCTATGAAGATTACCTCTTTTGATGTGGCATCCTTAATTTGGCATTTGGAAGAATCGAATTTAATGTGATAGCCCTTGTCACATAGTTGACTAATGCTTAGCAAATTATGCTTAAGGTTATCGACTAGCAAAACATTTTCAATGGAGGGGGATAAATGATTACCAATATTGCCAATGCCAATTATCTTCCCTTTTGCATTGTCTCCAAACGTTACATGACCTCCATCTTTTGCTTTGAAGTTCGAGAGTAGTGATCGTTCTCCGGTCATGTGCTTTGAGCATCCACTATCCAAAAACCATTTGCTTTTGATTTTGTTTGATACCTACAAAATCAATTTAATTTTTGACTTTTGGTACCCATACAAACTTGGGTCCTTGGAAGTTAGTGTTTGAGGATTCTTTGATCCACTTATTTTTGTTTTCAAAATATAATTTCTTTTTGACTAAGCAATTAAAAGAAACATGCCCATTTTTGTTACAAAAGGTACAAGTAGTATTTGATGCTTTAACAAACATATTTTTAAGGGACTTTTGTTTTAATGAAGGTTTGAATCCTATTCCTCCTTTATCAAAAACGCATTTTTGATTTCCAAGCATTAAGTCAAAGTTTTTCTTTCCTTCGGTAAATTTATACACTATTTTTGTCAAGTCCTCAACCTTTTCTTTTAGAGAAAAATTTTCTTTAACTAATATCTCATAATTAAGATGTTCTTTTGGTTTCTCCAAATATGTCTTTAACTCATCTTTTAAAAGAAGGTTTTTCTTTTTGAGAAGGGAATGACTCAATGCAAGTTTTTCAAAGTCTCCAAGTAATTCATCATAGGAATCAAGCAAATCATCGTAAGAGGGTTCTTTTGTACTTACCTCATCTTCGATGGCCATGAAGCACATATTAGCAACCTCGTTTTGATCATCGCTTTCATTTTGCTCTTCTTCATCACTATCATCCCAAGTGGCTTGAAATGCCTTTTTCTTGAAGTTCTTCTTTTTGTTTGGACATTCCGTTCTCTTGTGACCCGGTTTGTCACAATCATAGCAAATGATCTTCTTGTTCTTCTCTTCTCCTTTGTCATCTCTTCTTTGAAACTTCTTGTTATTTCGGAAACCCCTCCACTTTTTGACAAGTAGCACTAGGTCATCAAGTTCATCATCGCTCAAGTTGCTTGTAGATGGTTCTTCATCCATAGCCGATTTTAGAGCAATTTGTCTCTTGGTCGGTTCTTTTGATTCTTCTTTGCTTTTCCTTGTCCTTTCTTTGATTTCGGCATTGTTGAGCTCGTAGGTCATCAATGTTCCATACAATTCTTCTAAGGGATATGAGTTCACATCCTTTGTGTTTTCGATGAGCATTCGTATGGGAGTCCATTCTTCCGAAAGTGACCTAAGCATTTTGCTCACAAGTTCACCGTTAGTAAATTTTCGATCAAAACCTTTTAGGCCATTTACAATATCGGTAAAGCGAGTGATCATATCCACAATAGGCTCATTTTGTTTCATAAAGAAGTTTTCAAAATCTTTAACTAGCATATTTATTTTTGTTTCTTTAACTTTGTTAGTTCCTACGTGAGTAACTTCTAAAAATCGCCAAATATCATGAGCCGAATCACATGTACTAATTCTATTGAATTCATTTCTATCTAGAGCACAATAAAGCAAGTTCTTAGCTTTAGCATTTAATGATAATTTTCTCCTATCATCATCATCATATTCTTCTCTTGATTTTGGAATACTTTGATCGGGCTTACCATCAATTTTAATAGTCTTTGTAGGCACATATGGACCATATTCAATTATTTCCCAAACATTATAATCAATAGATTGAACATAAATCATCATTCTAGCCTTCCAATAAGTGTAGTGTGTGCCATCAAAGAAGGGAGGTCGGTTTGTAGAGTATCCCTCGAGATTTTGAAAACCGGTGTTAGCCATAACTCAAGATTGTGAAATCTTAAAAGAGTGAGTACCGAGCTCTGATACCAATTGAAAGCCCAAGATTGGCTAACCAAGAGGGGGGTGAATTGGTTTTTAAAGCTTTTTCGATAGTAATATAGAATTTAAAAACTAATCTTCACACAAACGATGATTAAGCAATATCTATGCACGTAGACACTTAGGTGTAGGAAATAAGTTTGCACAAAATAAAAACGATAAATAAAAGAGTTGGAGAATGCAAACGATATGTTATGGAGGTTCGATCCAACGCAATGATCTACGTCCCCCGTTACCAAGCTCTCCGTCACGAGCAAGGCCTTTTTCACTATGTTGATTGACTTGTGGTGCAATCCAACCCTTTACAAAGCTTCCGATGACTTACAATCAAGGAGCACCGATCCTTTTACAATGTTGAGCTTTCCGGGACCTCAACACGACCCACAATTCACGAATGAATATTACAAGCGAAAAACTTCTCTTCTTGATGAATAATGAATCAAGTTTGATAACAAGAAGAGAAGAGCCAAAACACTTCTATTGATGACAATGAGGATAGCTCAAAGTGTTTGATATGAGTGGACAATGATTTTCACAAATTTAATCACTCAAAGTTTCTTCAAGAATTGATTGATCTTCAAAGGATAATAATGTAAGGTTGGTGAAATCAAATAAAAGCCTCACTTTAATGCTCAAGAGTTGTATTTCAAAAGGATGAATAGTGAGGTATTTATAGCCTTCAAACGGGCAAAAAATCTGTTTTACCGGACACACTTTACCGGACGTCCGGTAAATACCGGACGATCATTTATCCGTTATTTTGTCAGAAAAATTGAACGTTAAAAAAAATGACCGTTGGGTAAAACTGGCCTACCGGACGTCCGGTAAAACAGTTTTACTCCGGAACGTCCTCGTTTTAGTTTTTGCTTCAATGTAGGAATTAGAGAGACGTTAAGAAATGTTTTTCAAGGTATTTGTCATATTAAAAATATGTGTTATGATTTTTACTTTGTTGAAAAACATATTTATCAAATAAACCATTTTTCTCGTGAATTTTGTTAAGTTAAGACTTTGAGCTTGTCACGATGCATTGCCATGTATAAAAATGTTTTACCTTTACATATGAAATATCTAAGACTTGGTTTGAATGACTTGACATGCATTGCTTATACTTCGTCTTGAGTCTCAATTTTCATGTAGATGAATTTGTGGTCAACTTCATCCTTCAAAGCTTCGACGGTTCAATCTTGTTTTCCATTTGAGTCATAGTATCGTTATCTTGATCACGAACTTTGTGCCATCGAATATACTAATGTGCAATAATCACTGTAACCACTCAAAATCAATTTGTTAACGATAAATATGATTTGTTTGTGATAATCAAAACGAGACGTCAACGATAGGTCAACAGAGACTAAACGAACTTGAAAAACCAAACAAAAGTGTCGCGATCCCCTCCTTATTAAGAAGAGGAAGATGATTTCAACGGTCCATCCTGGTCTTTTGAGTTAGATAACGATGACGAAAACCTATCCTTTTCCCAAGAGTGGAGAAGCGCCCCGATTTCCAACCATTTTGTGCCTCCTAAGATACCCAAATACAAAAGAAGGGCGATCCGACGAAACACCTCAATAACTACAAAACCCATATACCTTTGCGAGGGGCCTCGCCAGCGCTAAAGTACAGTGCTTTCCATCTTACATTAACTGGGCCGCAGAAATTTAGTACAGCAGTATCCCAGCCGGCAGCATTAGGAGCTAGCTAGGTGAAACTTTGAAAAGCTACTGGCACACTTTACGGATAGGATGACTTATTGTGAGTAGGTTATGGATAGAGTGGTCCTTTCTACCCTAAGAGGAGGCCTCAATACCCTATTTTGGAGGGATGTTTGAAACAAGAGCCTTACCTCTTATGATACCTTGGAGAACCCCCCACTTACGGCTCAATACTTTATGGAATTCTTCATAGTAGATCACCAATTCGCTTACCACGGAGTGTTGAGTCGACCCAAGTTGAAAGAGCTTGGAGCCTTTATGTCCATACACCACATGTGTATGGAATTTCCCACTGAAAGAAGAATTACTACAATACAATGAGATCAAATGGGCTAGAGGGAATATTATCTTGGTGGACAGTGGAATGGTTGACTCACCTGAAGATGGTCCTATCTCTGAACAAAGGGGAGACGTCAACATGATAGATGCCCCCAAAATAAAGGGTCGTCAATGTGGATTTAGACCCTAGAGGTCACCGAATCAAACTTGCAAGCGACCTCAGTGGAGGAATTGGAATCTTTCCCAGTAGATCCAAATGACCCTACAAAGATGGTGCAAGTAGGAAAATAGCTTAAGTTAGGAGAAAGGACAAGACTCAAAAGCTTCATGCTTAGCTAGGGGTGGCAAAAAAGCTCGTCGGCTCGGACGACTCGGGCTCGGCTCGGAAAAAGCTCGAGCCGGGCCGGGCTCGGGCTCGGGTCGAGCCTCATTTTTTTTTGTTGGGCTCGGCTCGGGCCCAAAAAAGCTCGGCACAAAAAGCTCAAGCTAGACCCGAGCTTTTTTTATTTAATTTATAACATGTAAAAATGGTAAAAATTTTAAGTTTTTTAAGTAAAAAATGTAGATTTGACATAAAAATAAAATAAAACGCGAGCCGGCTCGGTTCGGGCTCGGCTCGGCCCGCTAAGGCTCGGGCAGAAAGCTCGGGCCGAGCCTCATTTTTTTTGGCCGGGCTCGGCTCGGCTCGGCTCGGGCCAAAAAAAGCTCGGACTAAAAAAGCTCGGGCTCGGTTCGAGCTTTTTTTTTCCGGCTCGGGCTCGGCTCGGCTCGGCTCGTTGCCACCACTATGCTTAGCAACTTAGACATGTTCGATTGGAAGAATAAAGATATGGTGGGCATAGATCCCAAAGTTAGCTGCCACCATCTTAATGTTGATCCCAAGTTCACCCTTCACAGGTAAAAAATGAGAGTTTTGAACCCAGAGAGATATGGGGCCTTGAAGAAAGAAGTACAAATGCTCATATCCAATGGGTTCATCAGGGAGGCATTATACCCAAAATGGATCTCAAACCCAATCTTATTAAAGAAGTACAACGGCAAATGGAGAGTTTGCATAGACTTTTCCAACCCAAACCAAGCATGCCCAAATGACAGCTTTTCGCTTCCAAGGATCGACTAGTTAGTCAACTCCACTACTGGCCACGAGCTCTTAAATTTCATGGATGCATACTTAGGGTATAATCAAATCCCCATGTATCTGACTGACGAGGAGACTTCTTGATTCATCACTAATTGGGCCTTTATTGCTAGTGATGCCTTTTGGTTTGAAAAATGTTGGGGCTACTTATCAGCATCTAGTTAACAAGATATTTGTCGACCTCATAGGTAAAATTATGGAAGTGTACGTTGACAACATGTTGGTAAAAAGCCTCAAGGCTGCGAGCCACGTGGAACACCTGGAAGCCATCTTCAAAATCTTAAGGAAGTACCGAATGAAGCTGAACCATTTGAAATGCGCTTTTGGTGTTACTTCATAGAAATTCCTGGATTACATGATCAACCACCGAGGCATTGAGGTCAACCCTGAAAAAATCAAGGCCCTGGTGGATATGAAGTTCCCCAGCAAGCCTAAGGAAGTACAATACTTGGCTGGTCAACTAGCGGCGCTGAACCGCTTCATTTCCAAGGCAAACGATAGATGTCTCCCGTTCTTCAAAGTTTTGAAGGGAGGAAAAAGGTTTCAGTGGAATGAGGAGTGTGAATAAGCTTTCCAAGAGTTGAAGAAGCACTTGGGGCAAGCCCCCTCCTCTCAAAGCCCAAAGATGGAGAATTGATGCTCATATATTTGGCCGTAAGTGCGGAGACAGTGAGTTCAGTACTGGTGAGGGAAGAAAGTGGCATGTAACTACATGTTTACTATGTAAGCAAGGCCCTGCTACCGGCTAAATCACATTATATAGATATGGAGAAACTTGCTTTATCCCTTATGATAGCTTCTAGAAAGCTGAGGCCCAACTTTTAGGCCCATAGTATACATATGTTGATGAGACTTCCCCTCAAACAGGTGCTTCAAAAACCGGATGCTTCAAGGAGGCTAATGAAATAGGACCTGGAGTTAAGCGAATTTGACATCTTGTATCAACCAAGAAACTCGATTAAGGGGCAGGTGTAGTAGATTTCATAGTGGAATTCACTGAGGCAACGAACATTAATGTGGTAATGGAACTAGCAGACCTCATAGCTTGGAAGTTATTTATTGACGGGTCTTCTAAAGTAACGGGCTCTGGGTTGGTATATTGTTGGAGAGCTCAGAATGCCCCAAGCTTAATTGTGTTGTGAGGTTTTATTTTAAGGCTTTCAACAATGCAGCTGAGTACGAGTTGCTTTTAGCAAGCCTCAGATTATCCAAAGAAATGCAGGTCAAGAACCTAGCAGTTTGTAGCGACTTACAACTAGTAGTAAGCCAGGTTAATGGTAGTATTGCAGCCAAAGATAAAGGTATGGCAGCATACCTGGGAAGGTTTTGGACCTGCTTTCCTGCTTTAAAAAATTTGAGTTGACCCATATAACAAGAACAAAGAATCTGCATGCAGATGCCTTATTAAAATTGGCCAGCTGCAAGGATTCAGAGCTGCTTAAGATTGTACCAGTTGAATACCTTCCTAAGCCCTCCACCAAAGTAGAAGAGATAATGAGGATTGAGGAAACCCCATAATGGATGCAACCTATAATAGCTTACCTCAAAGATCACACATTGCCAGAGAGTAAAGAAGAAGCCCACAAACTCCGATGCAGAGCCGCCCACTATGTACTCTAGGACTAAATACTTTACAAAAGAGGTTTCTCATCCCTACTCTTACGATGCACTAGATGGAAAGAAGCCAATTATGTCTAATGGGAAATCCATGAAGGAATTTGCGGCAACCACACAGGAGACCCATCACTGGCTCAGAAAGTGCTAAGATAAAGGGTACTACTGGCCAACTTTAAAAAGAGATGCAGTACAATTTGTAAGAAAGTACGACAAATGTCAACGTTTTTCGTCCATTCAAAGACAACCATTGCAAGAACTAACCGTAGTATCCAGCCCCTGGCCATTCGCCAAGTGGGGGGTCGATTTGATAGGCCCCATGCCAAAAGAAAAGGGAAGTGCCAACTATGCAATTGTCGCCATTTATTACTTCACTAAGTAGGTTGAGGTAGAACCGTTGACAAAAATAATTGAGGTAAATACTTCCAAATTCATCTACCGATTCGAGAATTTCCATTCACTCGTAACGGACAATGGACGACTGTTCGACAATAAGAAGCTTATAGACTTATGCGACGAGCTGGGTATCAAGAAGCATTTTTCCTCCCTATGATCCCCAGGTAAATGGCCAAGTTGAGGCAGTTAACAAGACCATCAAGCACCTCTTGAAAAATAAACTTGATGTGTTGAAAGGGGCGTGGGAGGACGAGCTCACCCATGTGTTGTGGGCGATCCGAACTACCAATCGAACTGCGACATGATAAATCCCTTTCTCCATGTCATATGGAGCCGAGGCCATGAGCCAGGTCGAATTTGATCTTCCTTCATCCCACCGTCCGCATTTCAATGAAATATTCAATGATGAGTTAAGACGGTGTGAGCTTGATTTCTTTAAAGAAAGGAGAGACAATTCGCAAATAAAGCTGCTATCCTGCCAAAGAAAAATGACGAGATACTACAACGCTATGGTTAAGAAGAAATCGTTCAGAAAGGGCGCTTTCGTACTCAGAATGATTTTTCTTTCTTCCAAAGAGCCTGGTGTTGCACACTAGGTCCGAATTGGGAAGGCCACTTCCATATATCAAGTAATGTCAGGCCAGTGACCTTCCTAATTGAGAGCTTAGATGGAAAGGTGCAGCCCCACCCCTGGAATGTGGAACACTTGATGACGTATTATCAGTAAGGCCATGATTATTGCTTATGTACGTTCTTTTTGATGAAATTATGAAAAGTTCATAATATTTTGTTCAAAACCGACTATGACGAGCTCATATGTTGCTAATTCAATTTAATTAATCATGAAGAGCCCATATATTATTTAAAATGAAATGTGGCGAACTCACATGCTGATCTAGTCAAAATAATTATGACGAGCTCATATTTATTTGTTCAAAACTGACTAGGACGAGCTTATATGTCGCTAATTCAATTTAATTAATCATGAAGAGCCCATATATTATTTAAGATGAAATGTGGCGAGCTCACATGCTGATCCAACTAAAATAATCATGACAAGCTAATATTTATTTGTTCAAAACTGACTATGGCGAGCTCATATGTCGTTAATATAATTTAATTAACATGAAGAGCCCATATATTATTCAAGATGAAATGTGGTGAGCCCAAATGCTGATCCAGTTAAAATAATTATGATGAACTCATATTATTTTGTTCAAAACCGACTATGACGAGCTCATATGTCGTTAATTTAATTTAATTAATCATGAAGAGCCCATATATTATTCAAGATGAAATGTGGTGAGCCCACATGTTGATCCAGTTAAAATAATTATGAGGAACTCATATTATTTTGTTCAAAACCGACTGCAACGAGCTCATATGTCGTTAATTAAATTTAATTAATCATGAAGAGCCCATATATTATTCAAGATGAAATGTGGCGAGCTCACATTTTAGTCTAGTTAAAATAATTAGGACAAGCTCATATTATTTTGTTCAAAACCGACTATGACAAGCTCTCAAATGTGGCGAGTTCACATGTTAGTCTAGTTAAAATAATTAGGACAAGCTCATATTATTTTGTTCAAAACCGACTATGACGAGCTCATAAGTCGTTAATTCAATTTATTTAATCGTGAAGAGCCCATATATTATTCAAGATGAAATGTGGCAAGCCCACATGTTAGTCCACTTAAAATAATTATGACAAGCTCATATTATTCTGCCCAAGGTTAAATATGGCGAGCTTCTACATTGATCATTCAAATCCAACTAATGGTGACGAGCTTAAGTATTATTTGCAAAAAAGAGCTATAACCATAACAAGCACAAAGAATAATGGAAGAAAGAATTTTTTATAAACAATGAAATTCGATACAAGGAAGGAAGGGGGGCTATTACAATCAGTTCAGTACAGGTCTAAAAATCTGGGACGCAGCGTCATCCATAGAATCTTCGACCTCATGGCAGGAGTGGATGGCTTTTCAACCAAGAATTCTTCTTTAAGGGATGACAAATCTAGTTGGGGATACAACTCAGCAAGTCTCCCAAGGAGTTCATTGTATGCAACCTTTCTCCAACACAAGCCGATGCCGTTATACTCAACAGTTTTATGGAAGTGAGCCACATATTCGTTTACAGCTGCCTCCCATGCCCCACTCAACTGTTGCTTCAAGTTGGCAGCCTCAGCAGTCAGCTCTTCAACATGAGCCTTCAACTCCCCTTTCTCCTTATTAGAAGCCTCCGCTGATGAAGCAATCCTCTACAGATTATCAGAGTTCTTCATACTCTTCGGCAAAGCATTTACCTCAGCTTTGCAAATATGGACTTCCTTCTTTAACCTATCATTTTCTTGGCAATTACGTCCACCCTCGACTCCGCCTTGGTTTGCTTCAATTTGAAGGCTTCCATGGCTTCATTGGCTGAAGACGCCTTAGCATTGGTCTTATTCAGTGCCACCTCAGTATCTTTTTGCCTTTGTGATGTACTCCTTATTGAGGCCTTGCTATCGTATCATTCCCATTTAGACATTCATGAAGAAGCTTTGAGAGTAAGCCTCCAGGGTGAGACCCGCTTCCACCATATCGACCGCGTCACAAGTCTCTGCATATGAAGAATACTTGTTAGTCCAGTATTTGTGATGGACCATCGTAGCCCCTTGGACCTCGAAGGGAAGCATTTCCATCACAGTGGAGGCAATTTCATCCGACCTTCCATTAAGGAAGTTTTGAGCCTTCTCTTCAGACGGGGCACTCCTAGCTTCCCTGCCCCACCTCCGTTTAACAAGTCCAAACTCCTCTTCTGTCGCCTCTTCAACATCCACTATTTTTACGGAGGATATGGGCTCTGCTACAATGGGCCATCGTAGGGACTCTCCAATGGTCGTTTGGCGTTTTGGGAGAGGGGGAGGCTCAGTATTCTTTGATAGAACCAATTTTATTTTTGTGGGCCTCTCCATGGAAGTTTCTCCTTCTTTCCCCTGCTCTCCCTTTCTCTAGAGGAGGCAGTGGGTTCGCCTTTAAGAGACGGACCAGCTCGTCATCCTGGTTTTTAAAAGTTGAGGAAGCGGAGCCCAATGGCTTCCTATTTTTTGCCTCTCCTAGGCGCTTCATAAAGAGCATGTCCAGCTTGACATACTCTTTCTTATCATGTAGACCTATAAAAAAAGGCGAAGAGTTAACAGTTAGACCTAAAAAGATGTACTTTACATAATGAGAGGAATAACTAAGAGCCACCTTACCCGTTATAGCCATTAGTCGGTGCATGACGAAAAGATTCTGCTTGCCAATGACATTTTTGAAAGACCTCCTCTCTGAAGGTAGCTCGTCGATGGCCTTTATAATGCTCCACTCATACGGCTCAAGCTCGAACCGGTTAACTGCAGCTACACAAAGCTTATATTAGATACACACAAATGGGGGGAAGGACAAATGCACAAGAGAAGTGTCATACTAGTTTAAGGCTCGACTCATTATACTCATGGTATTGGGTCTATACGGTGATCTCTAGGACCGCATCTCCCTCCATCGTCCGCTAGCAATCCCTAACCCAAAACTAAGATGACTCCAAATTCTTGATGGAGGTTGGGTTTCCCAGATGAAAGGAGAGTGCAAGGCGCAGGGGTTCATACAGTACTACCCGTAGAGACTTAGGTTGAAAAAGGATTTGGAAAATGTGTGGGGGCATATCATCGCCAAGAGTGACCTATTTCCAAAGAAGAAAGGCCCTTGCTATTAGCTCCATGAATTTGGTACTATTTGGGTGGGGGCCAAGTTGTAGTGCCTAAGAATGTACCTAAAGAATGGGCGTAATGGTAACTTCATCCCCCACCTAAAAACAACCTTGCTAACTGGTACACACCCCCAGGAAATGGGCTCTCCCCTCCAGAGTCGGCACAAACATCTCTATATTTTTTGGAATCATATACCTCTCCTTAAAAGTCTCCAACTCATCGTCTTTAATATCCATCGGCCATAAAGAAGCCCCCACCTAATACTAAAATCTATGGGGCCCTCTAGCATCATTGCACTGTGAGGGCCCATGGCCTCCATAATCCTTTCAGCAGGGATTATGGAAGGCACACCCATCTCGGTACAAATTAGTGCCATATCTACTTTGGAAGACCATTCAGATGCATTCTTTTTTGAAGAAGAAGCCATTTTTATATGGACAAAACTGAAAGTTTGAAAATGTGGGATATTTACAGAGATCTGGGATGCTTGGATGTGAGGAAAAATGGAGTTGTTCATCGGAGAAAAATCGGAGAAAGTGCTAGAAGAGTGGGAGTATTTTCAGCAATTAGGGTTATAAATTTTCGTAAGGTGGAGAAAAGTAGGTTTTTGGCATTTTATATATGCAAAATGAAAGAACCCCCACCGTTGGATCTTCTACCACTCAAATTCGAGCCGTACATTTGCAGTCTCATCTACTACGTTGAAACCTAAAGGCGTTTGCCCAATATTCAAATCAACGGTTCAGATGAAATCGTGAATTACACACACCTTAGATTCACGTAAGCCTCGCTATCTGTAAAGCACACCATCATCATTGCTCATTAAATGCGCACACAATACGAATCTTGGAAACCCTACCACAACTATTTTTTATTGAAAACCAACATGCCTTTCAAATCATTAGAGCACGCCACCCGGGGTGCCTCAGTTTTATCAAAGAGGCTCGACATCCGTTCCAAGGGCCTTGCCTCGTATCATTCAAGCCTTATCACATGCTTTAATTATCAAAGAGGCTCGACATCTACTCCAGGGGCCTCGCCTCGTATTATTCAAGCACTGTCACAGGCTTTAATTATGAAAGAGGCTCGACATCGACCACAAGTTTTTCTTCAAACTCAAAAGTCCATGCATTATATGAATAATCATACCTAGACTTTAGAGACTGGTGTTACGCCTGGAAAAACTAGAACCCACACATGAGCCCAACTAGCCCATGTGGCAAATAGATTGGGAGACCCACACCTCTTACACTGGCATGGGACGAACCAGTCACACACAAGCAAACCACTTCGAGTGCAAACGATCTGTTTTCCCTTACAAAGAAAATATGGACCGACCTCGTTATGCGTAGACCCTATTGAAAGAGTGCAGTGACGAGATCTTCAACGAATGTCATACCATGCACGTTGACAAGACAACTAACTGCCATCGCCACCGCCACCGCCACC
>CAIGRF010004683.1:0-12118 GCA_903798235.1 Fraxinus ornus | reverse complement strand
TTTGGTGTTTTCTCAATTTATTTATCTTTCTAATTGTGTGTTCTTTTTTGCTTGAAACTTCTCTTAACATTTCTAATATTTTGAATTGAGGAGCCTGTAGAATGTATATCAATAAAAGTAGTTTGAGTAGTTAGCTTTATTGGAAACTAATTTATATACTGATGTTAAGGAATTTTTTTGTTCAAAACAAAGCAGAAAACTAAGAGAGATGTGGAGGTGGAGGTGGAATTGAAGGATGCACAGGCTTTGAACAAATAGGCAAACTTTCTCTGGCAGTTGAAAGAAGGATTTTTGGGCTATTGAGGAAACCTACTTGGAAGCCATTGAATAATGAAGTTTCCACGTGCTCAAACATTTAGTGCAATGGCAAACTTTTTGAGTAGGCTAATAATATTCTTAGAATTATTTAAATACACTCTACACTTTTGGCATATTTTATAAACTGTACTCAACATTTTTGTTTATGGAAACTATGAAAAACATGATTATATTATTTAATGTATATAATTTTGTTCTTTAATTATTGTAGGTTCGATGATAATCACATAAATAAACAATTTTAAAAAGCAAATTGATTGATTTAATGTCTGTTTTTACGATATGCATATGTATGCTTTTATGGCATGCTTTGTATGCCATAAAAGGTAGCACGCATTAAAAATTATATTAACGGTGTCCATTTTGTTTTTTACGGCACGCATTGTATACCTTAAAAAATGTGAGTATTTATGGCATGACTTTATACGGCATGCACATGTATGTCGTAAAGAACTTTTTACGGCATGCGATGCATGCCGTAAAAAGCAAACTTTTTTGTAGTGTTTCGTGAGTATCCTGGATAGTTTCAACCTATTGCTCCAAGTTATAAATCTCATGTTCGTGCGAATAACAAGAGTATTAATCATAAGCATCAACAATAGTTTGAGTTCTCATGTTGTAAACTTTATAGGCCCGACTATTTTCTAAATACACAATGAATACTCTTTCATTACTCTTGGAGTCAAATTTCTCCAAATGCACCCTTTCATTTAGCAAATAGCACTAAGTACTTGAGATTTGGTTTTCTATATTTCCAAAACTCATAGGGTGTTTGTGAGGTCCTAGTTCTTAAAGGTACACGGTTTAAAATATAGCAAACAGTGTTTACAGCTTCAACCCATAATTTACAAGGATTTTCTTACTATTTAGCATTACCATAGTCATTTCGTGTAAGGACCTATTTTTCTTCTCAACAACACCATTTTTTTATGGGGTTTTAGGAGCATAAAATCTATGAAAAATACCATACTTTTCACATAAATAAATAAAGCTAGCATTCTCAAAATCCTTACAGTTATCACTTATACTTCATACCATCTTAGTCCCCTCCAGTGTTTTTCAATGGTCAATTTTGATATAAGAAGGTAAATCTTTCAAAGACACATCAGGTTTTTTCCCTTAGGAAGTCTACCTAAGTGAATCTAGAGAAATCATCAACAACTACATTGGTACCTCTTATCACAAAGGCTTTTAGCTTGAATAGGCCCCATCAAATCCATATGTAGCAATTCAAAATTATGAATGGTAGTAAGAAACTGATCTTGTCTGTGAAAAGTTCTAGTTCGTTTATCTTTATTGCAAGAGCCACAATTAAGTTTTTCTGTGAGTTTAGGAACTCCTCTTACCGCATCACGTTTAGTGAGTCTGACTAGATCTTCATATTTTAGGTGTCCCAACTATTTGTGCCATAGATCTGTAAAGTCTGCTTTTAAAACATGACATGAAACTTCAGATTCAAGCAAATTACACTTATCACTAGACCTAGTACCACGTAGGACACAACTACCATACGTGTTTTTATGGTAAACAATTCCATGATTTCATTATCATATAATTGACGTACGTATACTAATTAGATTAGCTTTTAAGTCAACCTCAAACACACCATTTAAAACAAGTAATTCATTTATCACAATCGTACCAATACCTTCAACTTTACTTTGGGCCCCATCCTTAAAAGTATTAAGTCCACCTGCATGACTTTTAAAATTTATTAGCATATAGGTCACCAGTAATGTATCTACAACTATAGCTATTAAAGTGTCAAGAAATGGATACAATGGATTTATATGTCATATTAATGACATAGAAATTAAGATCACTTTTTCTTATCCAAACTTGCATTATTCTAACATTGGAGTTTTGTTTTAACGTGTCGCTAGCAAATTAAATCTTTTTGTGTGATGTTGTATAATTAGTAAAATGAAATATGTTCATGCCAATCACAAAAATTGTGTTGTGGCTTACCTGTCTGATTGTGAGAGAGACATTTTACTTGATTACAAGATGTTACAGTCTGAACTAGCTGTTTGGGGGTAGTCAGATTTAGCGAGGGTGAGACAAACATGAATTTTGATATGCTGGTAAGAATTCTGTGTGCAACTTTGGCTGCAACTTCAAATGTCTGAGCTGATGATTTATCATACCCAGATTCTTTATTAGACTTCAACTGAGTGAACTCATTTTCCTTTCCTTTCCCTTCATAATCTAATCTTTCTTTGGTATATAGAGTTCTTCCATAGCTAAGAACCTCAATTACACGGGCGAACCAATGGTAAATTGTTTGAATCTCTCCTTGGTGTGGTCCAATTATACATGAAGTTCCAGAACTCGATTTTCTTTTTCCTTCAAAGCTTTGGACGAAGCTTCCTTTTCGATTACAATGACAACTCTTTCTTCTTCAATAAACTCCATCATTGCGAGAAGTGTGACATTCATTTTTTGTTCAGACTCCAGGTTCCTTTTCAATGTACTGTATTCTGAACATTCTTTGCTCGATCCAGCTATGTCCCTATTTATTGAGTTTGTACTTCCATGCAACAGTTGTAGCGAATCAACATCAGACTGAAGGTTAAAATGAATGAGGTTACTTGGTTACCATATGTTCTTTCCTCATCGTCTGAATTTGACTCTTTGTCCTTATCTTCGCTCCATGTTATGTTCATTTTTTTCTTACCTGAGGACTTCTTCTTTGTATTCACACATTCAGTAGCTATATGACTAAATCCTTTGCATTCTTGACATTGAATATGGTTCTGAGTTTTTACCACAAATGAGGTAGGGTTTTGCCTTAAATTGTTAAAGAACCTCTTTTGTTGTAGTGGTTGACGTCCCTTCTTAAATTGTTTAGTGAGCATGGCATATGCTCATCCTTATTACTTTCATTTTCCTCCACTTCTACCTCGAACTCTTTGGCCTTAAATGCAATTCTCGATCCCTTTTTCCTTTTTTCTCCTGTAGAGATGCAACTCATAGGTTATTAAGAACCCCACCAATTCCTCCACCTTCATGCCCTCTATATCTTTACTCTACTCAATAGCAGTTACTTTGGAATGGAATCTATTAGGCAGAGATTTAAGAATCTTTTTCACTATTTATGTAAGGAAAGTTTAATGTTTAAATCAATCTTCTTTAAATTTAATTATTTAACCTATTAAATAATATTTAGGATAGTATGTAAATAAATCTGTGTTAGCTACAATATGGAACTTATGATTGTGTCATATTTTGGGTGTTGAAACCATAAAATCCTTGGCCATAGAATTCTATTGAAACTCCTATCATCGAGTCAGTTAGAACTAACTACCTTCTTGGACTGTATCCAGTTATTCATGTTTTTGGTGCATCCTCTTGACATTTAAAAATCATTCTATACTAAGTAAGCCAATGAAGAACAATATTTAAAAATATAAAATATATTTTTCCAACGCTAATGCATTAACGTGCATGATCTAAATGATTGGACAGGCCATATATACTATTTTAACATCCATCATATGTGTGTTGACCTTGTAGTGTTTGAAACTTATAGTGAAATCAAGCAATCAAATAATGAAAGATTCGTGCAAGATTATTCAAAAACTCATAAATGCATTAAACTACTAGTCTTTGAATTAAAAAAAAAATATTTAACCAGTGGTTTCATCTATATTCAATATGAGATAGAGTTTAGCCAAGCATGTTTCTGTATAAATTACCCGAAAATAATTGAAATGACATCACCAGAAAAATAGAAAATACAAGAAGCTTGATAGAAAATCAATCTCTTGATCTTGATCTTGAATCACATGCTTTGAATCAACTTCGGTCTATTGCTAGGTTTTCTTGCCTCGAGAATTAGGTTAAATAGAAGTGAAAAGTTGTTTCCATGAAGAGTTGTGATCGGTGTTGCATTTTTTCTATCGTAAGTGTACGATATCAAACAAATAATATAATGGACTTTTGAGTTCGAATCATAGAGACTACTATTTATTCCTAGTTCTTCGTCTATTTGATGAAAACAATATATGGTTTGTGATTGTTGATATAAATTATACTAACTATTTGAATGTTATCAGATGCACACAAATATCGAATTAGGTATCTAAATATGAAAGAGACATTAGGGCACACAATTTTATTATTGATATTCTTTAATCAAGATTCACGACATAATGTAGTGCTATGTTCTTCTCACATATTCAATTTACCTCTCTTGAGTTCAAATTGGTTATATTTAACTAAGTCAATTCCATATATATGTGTGAATCACGATATACGTTAGTCAAATGCCTTAAATCTCTAAGAATCTATGTAACTACCACATTAACTAGAAAAAAGTATCTATACACTTTTATACCAGTTCTTGAATTTTACCATGTGGTCTAAATCTATAACTCACCTCTCGACTCATATTAAATTCACGAGATCATTGAATAATTGGCCAAGTAATTCATGCATTAAATACAATACATAAAATCAACACATGAAATTTAAAGAACTAGAATCTTGAAAATTGAATTAAAGGGTTTTAATAAATTACATAGTTCGCCCTAATAAAAAGTATAGCTACTCATAATGGATGAAGAAAACAAAGAATAATAATTGAGTACATTACCGGGTTTTGTATTAAGTTGGAGAGAAATTGATGAATCTTGCACAAAGATATTCTTCTTCTTCCAATCAATGCTTCAACCCTTGTCTTGATTTCTTGTTCTTCTTCAACGTATTTTTCTCTCTAATTCTCATGTTATCCCCTTCAAAAGTCCAACTCTAGATGTATTTATGCCTTTTCCCATGTGTTGGATGAGTTTTAGTTGAATTAGGCTTTTAAAAATGGATCAAAACATAAAACACCTAACTGTACACGGTGCACTGCCTTGGCGCTTGCTTGATGCTGCCTGAGCGCCGCGCTGGAGAACTTGGTGGCGCCTAGGGACTACGTTGCTGCAAATATTCTGCTTCTTCTGGCTTGACTAGGTGCCCAGGTGCCATGATCATGGTTCCTGGGCGCCAGCTTGCTGGAATTTTCCGATTGTGGCTTCTAAGCGCCAGTTTACTGAGTTTATTTTTTGTCTCATCAAGTGGCACTGGGCATCCCAGTTGTATATTAAAATTTTACTTTTACCCTTTTTGTTTATTTTCACCTCAGTTCATCTCTTTCATCATTCTTTGACCATCTTTTGCACCATTTACACTACCTCACCAAACCTATAAAACAATACTAAAACAAACATCAAAATGTATTAAACTTACAATATCTAACAAATTATCAAGTTAAAATGGTATGAAATGCATGAGTTAAACACACTGATAAATACTCATAAACTTAATAGTTTGCTAGTCCTCGAACAAACACAAAGAAAAAAATAAAACCGAAAGAAACCACACAAACAAAACTAAATATATTATCTCACATAAAATAAATTTAATTAGATAGCTTGCATTTTTGGCGCAGGAATGAAAACATGATATCACATTTATGAAGTGCTTCAAAATCATCGTGCAAAAGCTACACTTTCACTGATCCCATGCAAAACGGGTGTGTGCGTGAAGGATCAAGTGTAACATAGTACATTCATAAGTTGGTTCAATTCTCGACCCTTCATGGTCAAATATCTCCTTTCGTCACTCATGGGATTCACATACCCCCAAACTTGCTTTCTTTTACTCTCTTTCCCAGATATATTTCTAATATTGATTTCCAATTTACTACTTCCTTCACCACTCCATTGTGGTTGAATTTAACTAGCAATGTCAACAATCTATGCATGTGATGATTCTCCCAAGCTTTTAAATGCTTCGATATCAAGCTTATACTAAATAATTCAAACCCACTAGTTATCTAAGCCCCCAACAATTCGATATTACTTGCACAAGTGCATAATTTTGGTTATTTTGATTTTTTTTTTTTTTTTTTAGCATGGAACATCCTCACCCTTTTTCTTTTCTTGACTCCTAGAACGAGCTTTTAGTCGGTAACTCTCTGGATTTTGAATACAAAAGGGTACCGGGTTTGAAGATACCAAATGAACTTATTGACGAAAGTCAAAAGGTACAAACGTGAGGCATAGAATTAACAAGTACAACGCCTTTTTTCTATTTTTTTAAGGTAAAAACAAATCAGGCTTAGATCCTTAGCATATGGTTATCACATAGGTTATACTTGATAGTTAAAGATACTCCACACAATTATTTTTCAACATGCACGGAATCAACTCAAGCCTAAATAATATCTTTGACCGGTTCAAACACCTAAAGATTATACTATAAAAGTTTCAAGGATGTATTGAATAATAGGTCACGGGATTGAGTATCTATGTTCTATATTTCAACCTATAGTAAGATGAATCAACTCATTCCTGTGCAACGCTAAACTCGAATCACGTGCATGAGTAGTGTCACATTCTATATGGATAAACAAAAAATGAACCAAGGCACATAACTTACTCACAGTCCACGACTAATACTTATTCTCAAGTATATGCATTATGCCTCGCAAAGCTATCTAACTAACATGAGCATAAAAATTTTTAAATTTTTTTTAAGATCTAAATTAATCAAACATTCACACAATTCACACAAAAGTAATTAGGCAGCTAAACAAATAATCAATTCATGTCACTCCAAACTAAAACTAAACATTGTTCCAAATGTTAAATTAAAGAAAATGGAGGACTTACCTGAGTGAAGAAGTTATTTGTCTTCGTTGCACTCAATGTCATGATAAGGCAATTTAGGGTTGGCTGTGTGATTAGGGGGTAAAGACGGTTGAGGGAATATCCTGTCGGAGTATATTGAAGACAATCTAGTGTTGAATTCATTCTAATGGTTGATTTGCTCATACATAGCATTCCACATCTGATTCATTTGTAGTTGCTTCACTCAGATTTGAGGTGGAAGAGAGATATTTAATTTAGGGTTCTAGAGATTTGGGGGAGAAATGAGGTTTTATGGTGACGGGTTGGGGCTTCTAATTAAAAAGGGTGACTGGGTCACGACGCCTGGGTGCTAGGTTACAGGTTTGGATGCCTGGGATATGGCATTTGGGCGTCTAATTAAGAGTGAAACATGGCTTAACATTTTGGGTCGTGCCTAGGTGCTAGGAACACAACACCTAGGTGCCTAAAATCTTCCATCTTTGTTCAAATTCTAGGTGCTTGGGTACTTCTAGAGTGGCACTTGGGCGATGGTTCTCTGCTCAGTTTTTTAAACATCCAACCTCCATTCTCCTCAAGTATTGCCATTGGTCCCCGTGCTCAATCATTGACCTACAAAAAGAGAGAATTTGTTAAAAATCCATAAAAATTGAATAATCTAATACCAAAATAATTGAAAATAACGGGGCTAGAGTTTTTGTTTGCCTCCCAAGAATTACTTCTTTAACGTCATTAGCTTGACCTTATGCCATGATTATTCTTGAATAGCGATATCAATGGTCTCTTCTGCTGTTTGATAGTTCTTGACATAATGCTTGACAGGTTTTCCATTCACCTTAAAATTTTCCTTTGTTGGTTGATACAATTGAACTGTACCATAAGGGATACCATGAAAGGACCGGACCACCTTGATTTTAGCTTGGTCGATATGGTGTTGTACAAGAGAACATGATCCCTAACCCTGAAAGCTCTTCACTGAATGTTCTTACTGTGCCATTTCTTTGTTTTCTCTTTACAAGTAGCTACATTTTCATAGGCTTCACTTTGAATTCTTCTAGTTCTTGTAACTTTAAAATTCTTGTATCTCATGCCTTTTCTAAATCCATATTTAGTTGCTTCAGTGCCCAATATGCTTTATGCTCAAATTCCACTTGTAAGTGGCACGCTTTTTAACACATATGGTAATATTCCAATCGTTGTCTTGAGCGCAGCGGGATAAGCCTACAATGCATCGTCTAATATTTTAGACCAATCTTTGCAAGATGCATTCACAGTACGTTCCGATATTATTTTTAGCTGTCTTTTCGAAGTTTCAACTTGTCCACTTGTCAGAGATAAGGTGTGGCTATTCAATGTTGTACCCCATATTTGTAAAGAAATGCCTTGAATAACCGATTACAGAAGTGAGTTACACTATCACTTATCATAGCTCAAGGTGCTCCATATCTATTGAATATGCACTTCTTGATAAATCCCACAACCACCTTTGCATCATTGGTTGCTACATAGTCAACCACAACTAAAATGTACCGATTATTGTAGGATTAGAGAAAAGGTCCCATAAAATTGATGCCCAAAATATCAAAGATTTCCATCTCTAATAGATTGTTTAGTGTCATTTCATGGGGAGCTCATATGTTACTTATTCGTTGGCATCTATCGCATAATCTGCAAAAGCTCTGACAATCCTTAAACAATGTTGGCTAAAAGAAATTGTATTGAAGCCCCTTCGCTTGTTGGGCCAAAATGCCATCCATAAGCTGAAGCATGAGCTAGTGCCAAGATTGGTTTCATCTCATCTTTCGGTACACACCTTCTGATTATTTGATATGTCCCCTTTCGATACAATTATGGATCATCCCAATAATAGAATTTAGCTTCATAGATAAGCTTTTCCTTCAACAAATAAGTTAAGTTTGGATCTAAATAGTTTACAATGTCTGCATACCATGGTGCTTGATCCACTTGCATTATGTGCTCATCTGGAAATACTTCATTACTCTCCACCTTACCTTCTTTCTTTGCCTATTCTAACCTTGATGATTGATCTGCTATCTGATTTCCCATCTCAATTCTATGTCAAATTCTTGTAACAATAGTACCCATCAAATCAATTGAGGTTCAGCATCTTTCTTCTGAAACAAGTATTTCAAAGTTAAATGGTTTGTATAGACTATTACATATGACTTAATTAGACAAGAAAGAAACTTATCAAAAGTGAACATCACTGCTAACATCTTCTTTTAAGTTGTGGCTTAATTGATTTGTGCATCTGTCAAAGTTTTGTTGGCCTAGTATATGACGTGTAAAATATTTCCCTTGCATTGTCCAATAACTACTCCCACTGCATAATCGCTAACGTCACACATGAACTCAAAGGGTAATTCCCGATTTGGTACAACTATAAGGGGTGCAGTTATTATCTTTCGTTCAAAGTGTTAAAAGCAAAAATTAAACTACACATCTTTCTCCTATAGGTTGCAAAGGAGCTTTATGATTTTTAATTTTTTTTGATGAATATCCGTAGAGCCCTGCATGTCCCAAAAGTTTTTGATCCCTTTAACTGAAGTTTTTAAATTACCTGTGTTTTGGCTTTATCAACCTCAATACCCCATGAAGAAATCCAATGTCCCAAAACTATCTCGTCTTTCACCATGAAATGACATTTTTCCCAATTAAGCACCAAATTTATTTCCTCACTCCATTGTAACACTTGAGATAAAATACATCGATATACTCCTGCACCATGTTATAGAATATAGCCATCGTCCAACGCTCAAAAGTTCTAGGCGTGTTATATAGACCAAAAGTCATTTTCCTAAAGGCAAAAGTATCATCGAAACATGTGAATGGAGCAATTGGGATTTACCCGGAATATCCATCCAAAAAGCAGTAATGAGAGCGTCTTGCTAACCTTTTCAAATATGATCAATGAAGGGTAATGAAAAGAGATCTTTTCTTGTTGCGTTATTCATTTTCCGATAATCGATATACACTCTCCACCCGGTTACTAGCCTTTTGGAATTAACCCATTATTTTCATTCTTCTCTACTGTAATACCACCCTTTTTAAGAACCACATGTACGGGACTCACCCGTGAACCATCTGATACTGCATCTTGTAAATTCAGTACTTCTCCTTGAACCACGTCCTTCAATGTCGGATTCAATCTACGCTGATCCTCCATTGATGGCTTCGAATCATCCTCCATTAAGATTTTTTACATGCAAATAGTAGGACTGATTCCTCGAATATCGACTATTGTCCATCCAATGGCGGTATTGTGTCTCTTTAGTACCTCTAATGACTTTTTCCTTCTCCTCTGTCGTATCATTCACAATGATTACCGGAAGTGTACTAGGATCTCTCAAATAATCATAACACAGATGTAATGGCAAAGGCTTTAACTCAAGAGTTGGGGCCTTTTCCACTGAAGGTATTGACGGTGATGGATTGGCACAAAGAGACTCATATTGCCAACTTGTTTGCCAACTTGCCTGAACAATAGGTAGTTCAAATTGTTGTTAATAAATCTGTCGGTATTTTAGACGAATTTGTATTTGTGGGTAAATCCTTTGATAATCATCGACGGTCATGGTTTCATCAAAGAAATTATCAGCAGGACTTTCATTGACGGAATGTGTCAACAGTAATGTTCAGTAAGTAACCCTACTTACCGATGAAATATCGACCTTTAGCGAAGAAGAATTTTCATCAGTGAAGCCGCAGTTTTTAGTATTGCTCCATCAATTTTATATAAATATATTAACCAACAAGTAAAGATTCTAATTATCCCTCCTAATAAGGTTGACATTTAGATTTCAAAATAAATGATTATTCTTTGCAAAATTAGTTTTTTTTTTTTCATTTCGTAATGATTCTCCTTTTCTATTTGCACTCTATTGTATTGAATCGAAGGCTAGGTAATGATTCAAATTGATATACTCCAATTATTAAACGGTTGTTTTTGTCTATGAGAACAACACAGAAATAATCGTGCAATCATAATGAAATAATCAATCTTTTCTTCCAAGAATACAACTTCTAGGGGCTTTATTTAAAAGGTATTGCTATTAGTACTCAGAGTAATTGGCTCAAAAAGTTCCTTTCATTTTCTTCCCATGATAATCATTCATATCATTTCAAAAATTTTCCTTTGCATCGATCATTTCAACTTTTCATTACGAGAATGGCCCTTTCTGTCTAGATGTGTTCATTTAAACAAATGTGTGCTTTGCACATGATATAATTTAGAAGGGTAAACATGTCAGTACTCAACCATTATTATTTAACTTTACAAAAATAACATAAATAATGAAAAAAGAAAAATAAAATGGAAAACGACATTCCACCCCAAATGGGTCAAACCCAACCCATCCCCTTCCGAGATCCCTTTCAACCATGCCTCTTTACCCCCCACAACGCCGACACCACGACTAGCATCCTGATGTAGGTATTTCTAGGTCTGTTTAATCTTCTCGTATGAGAACTCATTAATCTCTCCTGATCAAAATATGTACACAAGTTCCATTTTCAAAAGATTTCTTATTTTGAATTCTATACAGACTATATACATTGGATAACCATCATTTTTCACATTGAAAAACTCAGAAATCATTAATTCTCCCCCAATCAGCACCCAGAAAGAAGAAGAATTCAAAAATCTCCTTGTTCACCAAAAGCCCATTGCTATAAATAATAGTAAACTATGCCTCCACCAGCGGGCACCACCAGAATTATCGTCCTCTACCTCCTCCTCCACTCGTTCTCATCCCGAAGACATAATCCTTAAAATCAACGGACGTGATTCCTCAAGGAACTCACTAAAATTAGCGAGAATATTTTTTCTTTTCTATTGGTTTGAACTTTTCTTGTTCCACTGCTTCTTTCAGATTTGGGGATTCAGACTCTTGTGGCATCGCTAGTGCTGCAGGCATAAGCTGGAATACTGGTGTTGTTTCTACTTCAGTCACCATTGATAGTGGTGGTGGTGGAGGCATGGTTTGAAAGATAAGGGTTGAGTTTGGGAAGATGGTTATTATGGAATATTGTTCTCCTATTTTATTTTCTTTTTCCACTATTATTGTTTTAATTAACACTACAACAAAAATAGCTTTTTACGGCATATGTTTACGGCGTGCAATTGACGCATACCATAAAAA
>CAIGRF010004646.1:39724-61655 GCA_903798235.1 Fraxinus ornus | reverse complement strand
TGTTCCTGAAAAATCAAATAAATTATTTAGATCAAATAAATGGATCAAGTATTACTTATCTCTAACATCTAAAAAAAAACATAACAACGACCGAAGGAAAAGTGGGATATAGATGATGGGTCCTAAATAAACATAAAAAAATTAAACTATCCTAAAATGCAAAACAGAATAAATTAAATGGAAAAATGTTTGGGTTACCTCCCAAGAAGCGCTTCTTTAACGTCATTAGCTTGACTTAATCATATTTTTTACGTTGGATCTTCAGGTGGCACGTCCACCCGAATGGAATGAGAGCCCATTTCAATATGCTTAGTACGCTCATGGTAGACGAGGTTAGCAGCAATCTGAATGGCACTTGTGTTATCAGCATAGAGAACAGTAGGAGTAGGTTGAGGAAAGCCAATTACAGCCAGAAGTCCACGAAGCTGGACGATCTCGGAGTGAGCATCAAACATCGCCCGATATTTAGATTCAGTAGATGACTTAGAAACATGATTTTGTTTCTTACTCTTCCAGGAAATCAAATAATCGCCAAGGAACATGCACTACCCGTGACAAATCGTCAGGTGTCATAATAACCAGTATCACAATAAGCAGTAAGATAAAGAGAAGAGTAGGCATGAAAAAAAATTCATGACTAGGTGTGCCTTGAAGTAGTGAATGATACGATGAACGGCAATTAAATGGAGAGGACATGGAGTGTGCATTAATTGTCTAACCTTTTGTTTTGTAAAGGAAATTTCAGGTCTTGTAATAGTCAAATAATTCAAACTACCCACCAGTTGGCTAAACATAGTAGGATCAGATAGAAAATCACCCTCCTCACTACGATACTTTGTGTTTACTTCTAGAGGAGTATCCACAGTAGATGAATCCTGAAGACCAGCCAACCTAATAAAATCATATGTGTATTTATGTTGATTCAAGAAGATACTAGAGGGATTAGTGTGAACTTCCAACCCTAAGAAGTACATAAGAAAACCAAGATCCTTCATATGAAACGAGGCCTGAAGAAGCTATTGTAGATGGGTGATCAAGGTAGAATTCGTTCCAATAATAACAACATCATCAACATAGACAAAGAAAAGAACAATACTAGTAGATATCTTGCAAAGAAACAAGTAAGAGTCATATTGGCTCTGCTAAAAGGAAAAATGGAGTATGGTGGACCGAAATTTGTTAAACTAGGTTTGTGGAGATTGTTTCGGGCCATATAATGAGCGTTCTAACTAACGGGCTTCGGAAGAATAGGTGAAGGTCAGGCCTGGAGGTAGCTTTATGTAAACTTCCTCTTTGAAATCACCATGGAGAAAAGCATTTTTTACATCTATTTGATGAAGCAGCCAACCTTGAAAAGTGGCAATAGAAATAACAGTTTGTACCGTAGTCATCTTGGCGACTAAAGCAAAAGTAGCCTTATAGTCCACCCCATACTCCTGTCTGTTACGAAGGCAACTAATCATGCCTTATATCAATTCAAAGTCCCATCAGAACGGAGTTTGATCGAGTAAACCCACTTGAAACCAATGGCTTTAATGTTAACAGGACAAGGAACATCACTGGTATAATTGTCCTTAAGTGTACAAAGTTCTTCTACCATTGCCTCCCACCAACATTCATGTTTTATTGCCTCAGAATATCATGTAGGAATGGGGATGGATGACAAAGTGATATGAAGAGATGTATGAGAACATCCATACCGATCAGAAGGACGAGAAACTCTGGTAGAACAGCGAATGTTAATGTCCAAATCCAGCTCATTCATGGTAGGCAGTGTATGAGCAACATCAGATGGTAAGTCAGGCTCACGGAGGGGCAAAGTTGTGCATCATTGTTCATATACAAATTCAGGCTTGAACCTTTCAGGAGTAGAAGGTAAGTCATCAAAGTGTGGAAGAATATGTATCTCAGGCAAAGGCTCAATATGAGTGGGAAAGAAATATTGATTTTCGAATACCACATTATGAGATGTACGGAATCAATTAGGTCATGGATTATAGCAAACATAACCTTTGTGAGAAATACTATAACCCATAAATGCGCATCTAACAGATTGATTGGAAATATTGTTATGTTCATGAGGAGGTAAATGAACAAAACAAACACAATCAAAGGTATGCATGTCGATGAAGTTTGGATGCTGATGATACAAGCGATAACAAGTAGTTTCAAAGTTTTGAACACTGGAGGCCAATTAATTAATTAAATAAACTTCCGTAGATAAGGCTTCGACTCAGAATTTTGGTAGAATAGAATAGTCGAGTAATAATGTGTGAACAACATCTAATAGATGGTGATTCTTACGTTTAGGAACACCATTTTGCTGAGGTGTATTGGGACAAAAATGCTGGGAGACAATACCTTTTTGGTGAAGGAAATCATGAAACTTTAAAGACATATTCTCCTCCTGAATCAGACCTTAACACTTTAATACTCCAAAAAAATTGAGTTTCAACATAAACGACAAATCGTTGAAAGACAGAAAACAAATCCAAGTACGCTTACTCTAATCATCAATGAATGTAACAAAGTACTTATAGACATAAGATATTACTAGAGACATACTCCACACATCACTATGAATTAAATTAAAACTTCTTTTAGCCTGACTAGCATGAGAAGGAAGGGAATGAGACTTACTCTTGCCTAATTTGCATGTGGAACAATCAAGAGAGATATGAGACAAAAATTGATCTTTATAGCCCAACAAACTAGGGTTTATTAAATGAGATAAAACAACAGAGTTAGGATGACCCAAATGTTTGTGTCATATTTCACCCTTAATGTTAACTTTAGTACAAGCCATAGAAATAACTGGTGGAATGGAAAAGTGACCAACTTTAGGCCCCTTTGCAAGTATCTTCCTCGACACATGATCCTGTACAAGATAGCCATCACGAGAAATCCGAACATCACGATCATTATCCACCAACTAACTTCAAATATAAACTAGTAAAAAGTACATGAGATACAAAAACATCTCTAACAGAGGAATTAACATCTCCAACAGCATGAATGGGTAACTGACTACCATTAGCAATCTAAATGTATGAGGATTATATGTCCGAACGTTGCTAAGAGTATTAGAGAACTAGCCATAGGATTAGATGCACCAGAATCAACAAGACATGATGATAATAGTGTGGGAACCGTTACTTTGAAGCCCTAAGGTTGAAAAATCTAAAATAATCATCTGCTAGAACATCTCACGAGTAAAGACAAGTGAATCACTAGCAGTGGAAGATGAAGTACCAACTGTAGCCTGATAGGCATTAGCCCGATGGTTCTGAAGACGAGTAGGGCATTCTTTGATAGTATGCATTGGCTTCTTATAGTAGTTGCAAGACTTCGTACAGTGGGCAGCAATATGTCCATATTCCTTGCAGCTAAAGAATTGAACTTTTCGCATGTCTCTACCCTTGTCTTTCCCTGCTACTTTATTAATTGGTAGTTTGTCTTGCTAGTAAGTAGCCTATATAGCAAGAAGTTAAGTAACTCCCCGAAGAACACATCTAAAGGAGTTGGATTGCGATTCATCAACTTAGACTGAGCAACGTGCCCCGAACTCAGGTTGCAACTTCATCAAAAATCGATCTCTCTTGCTTTGTTCATGAACTTCTTGAATTGCAGTAAGAGAGCCATCTGGTACCTTTGCATAAATCATATCAGCTCACAAGTTTTGAAATCCAGAAAAATACTCTTGAATGGATAGATCGCCTTGAGTATAACTAGCAATGTCAAGCTCCAATCGAAATCGTCGGGCTATATTGTCTTGATAAAATTTCTTCAAATATTCCCACATACTCTTAGCAGTCTTATACGGCCACAAATTCAAAACAATCAGAGGGTCAATAGACCCTAAAATTCCATGTCACCAATTCTTTAGGATCCGTGGGAGCGGAATAACTCACATCTATATGACCCCACAATTCCTTCCCAATAACAAAAAGTCGAAATTGAAATTTGCACTCAAAATAATTCTTATACGTGAATTTCACACCAAAGAAGTCTGAGTTACTAGTTGTTCACGAAAACATGTCTATTAAAATTACCGCAAGTGTACGGTTCATTACAAGTAATAAAGTGGACTCTTTAAGTCCGAATATCGTCCCACAAGGATTGATTAGTTCTAATTCAAATTGTCGTGACCTTAAACGAAACAATAAAAATGTGTTGTTTATTATTATGAACTTTTAACTAAAATAGGAATGCAGATGCAATTACTATTGATGAATTAAACTTAATGAATTTGACGTCAAATGCAAAATGAGGTTTTTCTAATGTATGATGAATGTACTAGGATCACGAATCCCTAATTAATAATCTCTTTAACTCTAGTTTTACATCTTGACACACAATTGCAATATTGACAAATCAATGTTCCTAAAATATTCAACAATCTCTCTCGAGTAGAGTTNTGTAGTATCTTCTCTAAACCTGGTTCTACACCTTGACAGACGATTGCAAATATTGAAGAATCAATGCTCCTAACTTATTTAACAATATTTCTTGAGTAAAGTTAAACCTATTCCAATATATGAACCGACTATATCTATATGACGGATGCAAATATACAAGAATGCATGAGCTTTTGTGAACAATTAACAATTCACATAGGGCATAGCAGTATATTTCTATCTCATATTGGACCCTATGATGATTTATACCACGTCGAACATATTCCGCTTCTTTCGAATGCATGAAACAAGCCACCAAACTCATACAATTACGTATACAATAATTATGGAGAAAAAGAAATTTTTATAAATTATTCAAATATCCAAAACATGCTTTTTATGACAATAATTGTAAAACTAAAGTTTAAGGATCATGTTACATAGTTCATCTAACCCTAGGGGAAAAATTTATAATCTAATGCATAAAACGAAATAAATAAAAGGGAAGAATATGTTGGATTGCCTCCCAACCAGCGCTAGTTTATAGTCTATAGCTCGACTGTACTTCAGTTGATTCACTCCAGTAGCTGAGATAGACGGTGAACTTTTCTTTTGGAAAATCATCGCTCCAATAAGGTTTTAATTGATGCCCGTTCACTTTAAATGTCCTTTTGCTATCGTAAGTGATTTCAACTACTCCATATGGAAACACTTGATTGACTGTTTATGGCCCGGACTATCTTGACCTCAACTTTCCAGGGAAAAGCTTGAGTCTCGAATTGTATTACAGGACTTGTTGCCCTACCACAAACTTCTGTCTCTGAATATTCATATCATGCCACTTTTTGGTGCGCTCCTTATATAGTTTTGCATTCTCATATGCCTCCAATTAGAATTCATCCATCTTATTCAATTGCAGCAATCTCTTTTCACTAGCTGCCTTCAGATCAAAGTTTAAATTTTTGAATGCCCAGTATGCTCGGTGCTCCAACTCAACCGGCAAATGACATGCTTTCCCAAAAATCAACCGGTATGGAGACATGCCTATAGGTGTTTTGAATGCTATCATGTAAGCCCATAATGCATCGTCAAGTTTCTTAGACCAATCTTTCCTAGAAGAGCTCACATTTACCTCTAGTATTCTTTTCAACTCTCTGTTAGAGATTTCAACTTGGCAGCTGGTTTGAGGATGATATTGAGTTGCTACATGATGTCGGACGCCATATTTAGCCACCGATACAAATTGACGATTGTAAAAGTGTTTTCCCCCATCACTGATTATAGCCTGAGGAGTGCCATAACGGGTGAAAATATACTTCTTTAAAAATCCAATCACCACCTTAGCATCGTTGGTTGGCAATGCTACTGCTTCCACCCATTTGAAGACATGGTCAACAGTAACCAGTATGTATTGATTTGAGAATGATGGTGAAAACGGTCACATGAAGTCAATTCCCCATATATCAAAAAGTTCCACCTCATGGATGTTATTCAGTGGCATTTCATTCCTTCTCGAGATATTACCAGTGCGTTGACACCTATCACACCCTTTCACAAATTCAAAAGCATCCTGGAATATGGAAGGCCAATAAAACCCAGATTGTAGAATTTTTGTTGTTGTTTTGGATGCCCCAAAATGAATTGTAAATAAGAAAATTTTTGGAGTTTGAAATATATAAAAATTATAATGGAAGATATATGTCCATATAGACTTTAGAAAATTATGGTGTAATTTGACTTTTGAAAATCATATCGAAAAAATTCAGCAACTATCGGTTGCACAGCAGCGGAAAGAAAACTATGTTTGGCCTAGTAAACGTCGACTAAAAATTATGAAATTTTAACAGAGATCGACATTCATATACGTACATCATATAAAAAATTGGGGTCTCAATGATAATGTTTGAAACATGAAAATATTGTTCGACTATACTGGACAGAAAATTCGGAACTGACTCGACGCAATCTACCAAAATGGACAACTTTTTCTCTAGATAATATTTTAGAGTAATTCCAAAGACTACTATTAGAAGACTCATAGACCTTTGAAATCCCACTGATTTCACTCTAAAATATGCATTGTAGCTTAAGTTATACCATTTTTAAAAAGGAGAACAGAGTATGTAATTCAATCCAGCAATAAATAAACTGCATGCGCAATCTTTTCAACATTTCTAAATTATAATAAACATGTAATATATATAAAATTAGGCGAAACAGAATGTTGAATATTTTAAAAGTGTTGTGTAGGTATTCATAAAGAAATTACAGAAAGGAAAATGTTACTAGAAAGTTAAAAGCATTTCAATCGCCGAGCACTTGCCACCATGCCATACCCTTGTCATGCCTTCATTTAATCTGTAAATTTTGTAGGAGTGAGTATCACAAGTAATACTCAATAGGAAACACTTAAATAAATGGTAAAAATATATATTTTCATAAATGCGACTTTGATTATTTGTGTCGCCGTCAATTCTGCAAAACGAATCGATGATCAATCAGTTCGTTTACTCTCGGGTTTTAACAACCCCTTTCATGTGTCATAAATCATCTCTTCATCTCTTATTTGAAACACCAAAGGGTGCTTCCATTTTCTCATAAGTAACACAATAACACGTTAAATGCAAATCAAAAGCAAATAATTTTTACTTCACTTACAAAAGTGCGGAAACACCCCTACCTTAAACACTTGGAGTATGAATATCCTCTTGCGCTCAATAAAATTTAACGTTCTCTTTCAGAAAATTTTCAAATTCAAGGTGCCTTAAGTCTATAGGAAAATGGGTGAATAACTTTATGTATAAGTGAAATAGTTGGGGAGAGAAAACATTGCCTTATGGGGTTGTAGAAAATTGTTACTTATCAAACACAAAATGCAAGTGGCAATTGGCAATTGGCACTAATCAATATGGGAGTAAAACAAATATAAATGGAATATTAATTTGTAGATTTATGACGTGTGCACTCTTACCAAGGGTGTCCTCTTTGGTTTAATTGAAGCCCATTTGTAGATGTCCGTTTAAATGTTGGTCCCAATCTAGAAGGTCCACTCCATTTAGATCCATTGGCAACCGGTCCACTAAAGGATTGACGTGGCCCATATTTTTTTAACCTTGGACCAGCCCATTCGGCCTAACTTCTTTAATAATGAAATTAGACCCATTTGGCCCAATTCCTTTGGAACGGACCCGACTTCTTCTTCTTCCAGCCTGTCTTTCCTTCCTTCCAAAAACCGCCCTGTCCCTACCCGATGGGTTGGCAGGAAAAGAATAGCCGTCCCATCTCGGGTCATGGAGCGGGGTAGGGGTGCCCCGCCCGAAGAATAAAAAAAAAATTAATTACAAATTTAAAAAGAAAAAAGGAAAAAAAATTAGTTAATTGGAAAAAAAATAAAATAAAAAATAAACGGTCCCGACGGGGGGGCCAAACCCGCCGTTGCCATCTCTACCTTCAACATCACCTTGCGTCTGTTTTCTTCCCTGCGCACTTCGGCGAAGGCTTCACGCGACGACGGCAAGGGTCGCTTGCTTAAATTCAGCCCCTTACGTCATCAAGGTCTCAATTCAAGCCGGCCAGAAACTCGTGTACCCTTTCGTTTTCCAATTTCTTCTTGTACTGTACGCTGTCAGCTGGGCTATCCCATTCTTCTTCAAGGTTTTGGTCAAGTTCTTGCCAGAGGGAATTCATTTCAAGATAGTATTCTGTCACCCCTCTTTCCCTTTGTTTCGTCCGCCACAACCTAGTTTTGATTTCAATGATTTTGGATGAATCTTCAGTGTCAGAGTACATGTCCCGTACAGCGTCCAACACGTCTTTTGCTGTCGGTAGAAAAGGTAAGTTTCTCCAATCGCAGGAGTCATAGAGTTAACCATCCACGCTGTTACCATCGAGTTTTCTGTCTGCCACCTTTGTAGAAGGACGGTGTCGGTTGGGGCAGGCTTCTTCTTCTCTCCGGTAAGATATCCTAGTTTTCCTTTTCCGTCGACGATAAGTTTAATTGATTGAGTCCATTCTCGATAATTCTTTCCATTCAATTTTTCCACTGTGAATTGGAATGATGAATTATCAAGTCCACCTGGGCTCATGGCTGAGAGGCATTCAACTTCACTGTTGACAGGCTTTGAGGTTGTCGACTCTTTGCTTTATTCCACGTTTTATGCCATTGACGGTTTATGGCTAGGTTAGGAAAGAACCTTGATACCATGTAGAAAAAGGAATGAAATATGAAAGTTAATTGTATTACTTTCTGATTATTAGAATTTATAGTACAAGGAACCAAAAAGGTAAGGTTCTAAAAAAGAGGATAAATTTACCTAATCAGACATAATCAATTACATAATAATACAAAATATTCCCTTAATTCTCGGGATTTCTACAACTTGTTTAGTAGAGGGTTTGTTTGCTAAAAGGCTTGTCAAACTTCATTTCCCACAACTTTTATCTACTTTTTCACCACACGATTCATATGACCTACCTGCTTTTATCAACTTTTAGCAACATCACAGAGCCCCTAATGTAATAGACAACGATAAGCTAATTGTGGAATATATGATCATTTGGGTTCTAGGAGGTTCAAAGTTACTGTTTAACAAGGATTTTATTTTTGGAAGCTGTCCATTGTCAATATGAAGGAAATCAAACTCATAGTGAACTGCATTTGGTGATGTTAGACTTCTTTTAGTTAGTGACGGACACCTTGCTGAGTGGAATCATGTGCTTGTTTGATAAAATTTTATAAACTTCAAACTTCTTCACGAGACCCACAACTTTTATTAACTTTTCAATCATACATTTCATCAACTTTTATCAAAATTGGCTAAAATTTTTATCAAAAGCTCTGCCAAACAACCCCCATACATATTTCTTCTTGCTTGTCTTTTTGAGCAAGCAAAGGCCAAAGGGTATCGTCAATCACCAAATATAACAATTTAATTCTGTAGAGGGGTATAGTGATAGAGAAAACATACAAAATAATATCACTGCTACAAGTGAGCAAAACTTTCTTATCCAGTTAAGGCTTGTTTCGTCCTTGAGTACAACATTTGGAGGTTAGCATCGGAATATTACTTCTCGAAGGGCATCCATTGCTGTTTCCTGAGCTAAGAAAATTGAGGAATGGAATCTGGTAAAGAGTCCACACTGATAGCTATGAACCACAAGAATTTGAGACAATTTTGTCAAATTATTGAAATTGAACAATCAATCTTAAAAATGGGAAATTTTCGGAGACATGTAATTTCCTGCTGCAGTTCAATCTTTGATTTTTTTTTTTTTTATGAGACTAAATATCTAAAGTGTAGATCTAGTTTTTATCTTGTCTTAGTGAATGACATTGTACATAAACAAATTTCTTGTTTGTTTTCTCAAGTGTGATATAATTGACTATAGAATCTCTTTTCCAGGAAATAGATGAACCTGCATTGATTCCACATATAGCTGAAGCCAGCTCCAAAAGTATCCTTATGAAGTCCTTTTCAGGAGTTTGCACAAGTTGCTTATGGATACTGCTACTTCAGAGTACTCTCTCCTTTACTTTGTATTGAATTTTGGTGATGGTTATATGAGTGTGCAATATAAGAATATACATGCCTTTAAATATGTCTATTCTCTACTGGTTTGTCGTCTTCCAGATACCTTTTCTCAGATGAATTCTTTGGAGAAGAAACCATATTTTTTGACATATTTTCAGGTATCCACAAATCTCTTTCGAACTCGTGTACTTGTAACTGGATATAATAACAAAAAGAAATAACTTTACAGCTGGCATTTGCAACAAAGAGAAACAATTGATTAATTGTTGTTAAGACCAAACTTTAACCTGTGGCTGATGCTGGATGTTATGCTTACTGCATCCACTGTTTCCTAGGAAGTTTACAATCTGAGGATACTGCAACCTTGTCTTCATTGCGTATTATTGACTAAAGTTTATTTCAAAGGCACAAGTTTTTTCTTATACTACCACTACATTTCATGGTGTTTACAAATGCAAATATTTTGCTTCATGATAATGATGATTGAATAGTTTGTTTTTGAAATTATTAGGCTCCTTTGCAGTAGTTGATGAGCACTTCAATACAACTCTTTCAAATTGTTTTGACGCAATTGGTCTGATGCTCATGATTCGCATTATACACCAGCACCAGGTAACTGTCTAAACGTTTACCATTAAAATGGCTGTCATAAATGATTTCTTTTAATGCATACAGTTCTGTAACATAACTTTTGAATTTAGTTTGTAATAGGAGTTTTCTTCTGATCAAATATCTGATGTTTCACTTCATAAGACCCTGTCATGATTTCGTGCATGATTAAGATTGCCTGGAATAGTTTTCTCTTAGTGAACGTTTTCAAGCATTCAATATCATTCATCTTGGTCCATGAGTTACAGAGGGCCATTGTAGAGTTTGTTTCCTGATGAGTTCTTGGAGCGTCAGACACGGTAAGGCCACACCTTTGGCATAATTGTTCAAAGTGGCGGCCAACTGGGAACCTTCCCATTTTAGTAGCAATTATATCTCCACACATTGTCTGAAATTCCTTAATAAATGGGCTTTTGCAGTGAATATCTGTCGAGATTTTGAACTGTAAAGGAGACTTATTAAGTGTTAGATATTGTGTTTCAATTGGCAAACAGGACCTTCAATAGTAGTGCTTTTTGACAGAAAATGAACGTTGTCTTTTGGCTATTCCCTGTCAAGTTCGGAAAAATTTAATGCATGTATTTATGATGGTTTAATCCAACATTTTGTTTATTATTGAAGTATTTGAATCCCTTGTTCTTGTTTTTCCCACAGCTGGTAATGTCTCGACGCTGAATTCCATGCCTAGATTCGTTCTTGGATAAGGTATGTGTCATGTAATTTAGGGCATGTTTGGACCGGATTAAAATCTGTATTTAATCTAAGTCAATTCAAACAATCAATATTAATCACATCTTTCATGGGTCCCACATCTTTTCAACCACACATTTTAAAAACTTCTTTCACAATTCACTAAAAATCTAATTTTAATCCCCACCAAACACCCTCTTAGTTAAAGAACCTATATGTTGTGACTTTGAGCGATGGACTGGCATACCCTATGATTTTATCCTGGAAACTTCTGAACAGTTGATTTCAGTAGTAGTTACTATACGTAACACCTGTCAACCTCTGGATATGATAAAGCAGTAATTTGAATTTGATAAAAGGTCTAAAGCAAATGGCTATTATTATGATACTCGATTAACTATATGAAGATCTTGATATCTCTCTCTCTAAGCAGGTCAACATTGCTTTGTGGCCATGGTTCAAGATGGTATTTGACATGCACCTTAACAGCCTCCGGACTGCCATTGTCCAAGGAAGATGATGTACATCCACATTGTGTCATGAGGCGCTATGCCGAGTTTACGGCTTCTCTCATTCACCTCAACGTTGATTATGGAGATGGTCAGGTTAGAGATACTAGAAGTACTTTGTTCTCAATCCTTCAGACTGTTTATTAGAGTATTAATCATATACATTGTCAATATTTACAGCTTGAGCTGAACTTGGAGAGACTACAAATGGCTATTGATGACTTGCTTGTCTAGCTTGCTGAATTGTTTACGAAACAGAAGCTGCAGACTGTATTTCTGATAAATATCTACGACATGACAATTNCTTGCTTGTCAAGCTTGCTGAATTGTTTCCGAAACAGAAGCTGCAGACTGTATTTCTGATAAATAACTACGACATGACAATTGCTGTACTAAAGGTGTAATCAACTCCTGTATATAAATATTTTTACATAAATACACATGAACATGTTGGTATCCAACAAAGTCGTACTTTTCACGAGTTTCAGGAAGCTGGTCCAGATGGCGGGAAAATTCAAATGCACTTTGAAGAGTTGCTGAAGAATAATACAGCCATTTTTGTGGTAATTATACAAATGTTTGCTTCAAATATCTGTGTTGCAAGAAGTTATTCTTGATATCAAATTATGACCACCATTTTAACTTTTAACTCGTGGTTTCTACCCCAACCAGCTTGTCAAGACCAAATAATGTGCTGCATGATACTCTGATGTTTATTTAATGTCGGTTATGGGCACAAGACCCTCTTTTATAGAGTAAAAGGTCATTTAATCGGCAATATGAGAAATTAAATTTCAATCCTTGTGGTACATGGAACTGGCTTCATTAGACTTTCTGGTCATTTTATATTTTGCAGCAATAGCTGCCAATTGTATCAGGTATAGTTTAGGTTTTCAATATTAATTATGATTTTTCTCTTTAGTGATTAATTTTTCCATGCAGGAAGAACTGCTAGTTGAGCACTTCAGTGACCTTAATCAAATTTGTAAAGACTAGAGCCTGCAAGTATCATAGTAAATTTATGGCATATTTCCATTATTTTTGAAGTTGGCTTATTTTACCTTTTGTTGACAGCTGAGGACCCAAACTCTGGTTCAGAACGGCCAATAACTGTTGCTGAAGTCGAGCCTATTGTTAAGGACTTTACTGGTAGATGGAAAACTGCAATTGAGCTGATGCATAATGGCGTCATTACTTCTTTCAGCAACTTCCTCTGTGGGATGGAAATCTTGAGAGCTGCATTGACTCAATTATTGCAGCACTATACCAGGCTTTCAGATTGTATAAAGAGGATTGCTGGTGGCTTTGCATTGAACAAGGATTTAGTATCCATATCATCAATAATGTTCGAAATCAGAAAATACTCGAGGACTTTCTGAGCTTACTCTTCGTTTACCTTCCGAGGGAAATTTTTTCTCTATAAGCTGCTTCCAATTTTGTATATTTAGAAAGGGTATCAAAGAGAAATCTTGTTTATTATTCGACTTGTTCTGGCATTGATGCTTGTTTCGCCTTTCAGAAGTTTGGATTAAAACGTTTGGATCACGTCCTCCTTTTTAGCTTGCTTGCAAGTTTGTTGCCATAGTAAATTTGTCGATTAGGGAAATTCAAAAATTGTATGGTAATTCCAAATGATATTCCGATAATGGCGCTCATTATTGTAGATGATTAGTGTGACACAAAGGAAAAGATATCTGAAAAAGTATCTATGGCTTGTATATAGATACCAATCATGCCAGACATAATCCTTAACATAATGTCACTTGATATTCCGTCATTGGATTGTTTTAAATATAGTCAGATTTTTTATCAAATCATCTGCTCCTACATCGGATTATATCACTACATCAGTTACATTTCTTTTGGCAAAGTGGCATAATTCATGTACTTATAGTTGATGATGTTCCACTTAATTTGTGCAACATAATGCCTTTTTTTCTTTATATTTTGTATGCCAAATCGGAGTTCAAGAAAGTGTAACTTGCTGCAGGTTGCTCCTCTTCTTGAGCTAGTTAGGATTATAACTAATCCATCTCATTGAGTAGACTAAAATCTCCATTTAATTGAGTTTGTTGGTGGTGCGGTTGATGGGCATCATATCATTTGATTTGATTTGTTGCCAACCAGCGCTGGCTGGACCAGGCTGGTGGGTTTCCAGTTTTCGCTGGGCGGAGGTGGGGTGGCTTTTCATGTGAATAAGACGAGTGAGCCTTTGTTTGGGTTTCCTTTTTTTAGTTTACTTTTTGAAGTCTAATTTTAATTTTAATTACACTTTTTGTAAGATCTACAATTATTATCCATTCATCAACCATTTATTTCAACTAACTAATAGTTTTAGCAATTTAAAAGGAAATCCAAACAAAGGCTTAATATTTTTATTTTAATTTTTTTTCTTGTATATTTTGTTTCTTAACTTATATAAAGTTTACAAAGCCACTGTTTGGTAGAAATTAAAATTTAGATTTTAATTTAAGTTAAATTTAATAATTAATTTTAACCACACATTTCATAAGATCCACGACTTTACAATTACACATTTCATCGACTTTTATCAAAGTTTATTAAAAATTTGATTTTTAATCCCCTCCAAACATGGCCAAAGTGTTTAGACATTAAGGATTCATTTGATTGTCAATATTTTTCATGAAAAATGACATAATTTTCTACTTTTGTACTGTTTGATTAACAATTTTTTTCTTGGAAAATATTTTCTAACTTTTGATCACGTGACCAAATTTTTCTTGAAAATAAGGAAAATATTTTATTCAGTGTGATGTTTTTATTTTCCATGTAATTTACTCTCTCTCTCTCTCTCTCCCAACCAATAAAAAATAAATAAGAATAATATTTTCTATATTGAAAATTAAATCAATTAAACACATTTAATTAATAATTTTTATACAAATAAATTTTAAGCAATTGAATTGTCTAAAATTTATTTTATTTCCATGCAAATTTCATTCTCACAATCAAACGCACCATAATACTCTCTCCTTTCTCATCATCTACATATACCGTAACAATTTTATGGAAAATTTGGACAAAAATGTAAACATCTAAAATGAGAAAGGTCGAGGGTAAGAATATTGAGAAAATAAGGTTGAGGACAAAAGGAGTGGAGGTTGAGGACCTTGTGTGCAATTTAGCCAACAAACTCGATCTATTAATACACATTTACTAGCTCAGAAATGATCTTATACCCACAGTGGATATGAGTTATAAGAATAATGTTATTCATAGTCAACAATTGCAGTAATTATCCTATGTGGCAACTTATTATTTGAGGCATTAATTTCCTTTACCTCAAATATTAAGCTAATACCTCAAATAACAAACTGCTGCATAAAGAAGATATTGTAGTTGCTGACTATTAATATCATTACTTGGAGTGAATAATGGCCACCTTTTTTCTTATGAAAGGTCAAAATATGGCTTAACCGTTGACGTAGCCTTTTTTTGGCCTGCCACATCAGCGGTTGGCAATCGTTATCGAGATCAGCTCTGTTTGCTAACTAGCTAAGCTTCAATGTTTAACATGAAACCCAGATAGAATGGCGCCTGTCACTCGTCTTATTGTCAATATAAGTGTTTATAATTTAATTTACACTCCTGCAATTATAAATAATATTGACATGTAATGGGAGCAGTCAAGTAGAAGGAATGTAAACTAAGCAGTTCTTAAATAAAATTACTCAAAAATTCAAAATAAGTTCCCATTCTCGATCAACACTGATGGAGAATGAGCCTTCTTACTAGCTAGTTACAATCCAAACCATTGACTTGAATGTAAGAGCATCAAGTTTGTTTCAACATAGATAAAATTAAGTCCGCGAAAGATAAAGACAGGGAAAGAGAGCGAGAAAGATGGGAGAGATGGAGAGAGAGAGAGAAAGATATATCAGAAAGAAGATGAAGATTACCTGAATCCTAACCATGGTTGATATTGTAAATGTAGAAGTGCCCAATAGAAAAAATATCATTGGGTGAACTTCCATATGCAATTGATTGATACTCCACAACCCTTTGGCGGAGTCTCTTAAAAGGCAAGTGCCCTTATCTAGAACTTGAAAAAATAAAAAAGAGTTCTAAAACTATCCCTCCTAATTTAGTCTTGGTGTTAGTTACAGGGGCAACAACTCCAAAAGTTTAGCCCTTTAACGAATATACAAAGAAGAAAAACAGCAAAGAGTCAGTCAGTACCATCACCCTTACCCTAAGGAGAGATGATCTGTTTTTCAAAGAAAATGTAACATTCGTAAAAACGAGTTTTAAAATCCTTATGGCTAACAAAAACTTGGGGCATCCCATTCCCCGATTCCCTAATCTACCGCTACGCCTTCAAGTTAGTATAGCTTTGCTTAGAAAACATTGGAGGGATTAGTAATTTGAAAATCTAAGATTTTGAGCTTTTTCGAATTTACAATACTCAACAAAGTTGATTTAAAAGATGTTTTGTTTAGCCTTCCAGCGGCTTAATTTTCAAAATGGATGTACATATTGCTTAGCCTTAGCCTCTCCAAGGCTAAACTAAGAAATGCTTTCACCAACTTATCAGCCCTTGACATGGCTTGATGAATTGGCAAAGAGATGCAAATGCAAGCTTTGGTTCTCTTGTAGGAACCTTTCCCACCAAGAGACCGATATTTTGATTGAGCCCCTATGGGGAGCTTCCATGTGTGGTAATGCCTGAATGCCACATGCATCGGCTTCCACGAGAGGGAGAAAGAGAAACAGAACCATGGTTAGGCTAAAGGCACTTCAGAAGCTTCTGATGAAGTGAAGGAGATGGAAATGTATCTCTCTTGATTGATCGCTGACATGAATTTCTTCATTAATGATGAGGTATTGGTGCGTGCAGAGCCATGTTCACGCCTGTGGCACAGCAAAACAAACTGTCAAAGATATTAGTACCTCCTCCACAAGAAATTTGAAGGACTGATTTGTGAAAGAAACTATGTTACTCTTATACAAAAATTAACTAGTACAACTGTACAAGTATGGTGTAGAAACTAATAATATGCTAGTGATTATATATATGTACAAACCTGATTGCAACGGAGTAGCAGGCGGAAGGGACATTGGGGTACCATAATGCTGTGGATAAACCCCAGTCGAGTTAATTGCTGAGTACTGAAGGAGGTGGTGTGGATAGTGAACACCATAACCTTGAGTAGTCGAGTAGCCGCTTGTTGCTCCTCCAATGCTCCCTTCTCCCAGGTTCAGATAAGGATAATAGGAAGACGCAGCAGCCGATAACATTCCTCCAGATCCTCCTCCATACATAGGATACTGACCGGTGGATCCTCCATACAAACCATAGTAGCTCTAAACAAAAGGGAAGAATTGTGAACCTATTGCATTCTCCTCATTCAATTAAGCATGTAAGGTACATTAATGTTTGTTATACATTCCATATAAGCTACATTTTCAATAATGAGCGTAAAAGACATGTCTCCGAAGAAACAAAAGAAATGAGTGGACAAACACAAACTGGAGAATTTTATCGAGATTAGATTTTTTTCTTCATTAAGAGCATGTTTAACTACGTTAAAAGTTACTTCTCTGAAAAGTAAGTTCTGAATTATTTCATGAAAAGGTACATTCTCTAGGTAAAAAAGTAATTCCGAAATTCATGTTCTGCAAAGTAAATATAAGCACAGCCAAACATTTCAACCAAATGGATCTTATTTTGGCATACTGGCGCCCTGTTTGGTTTAGATTAAAATCTAACTAAAATTTGAAGTCAAAGTCAACAATTAATTTTAATCACATATTATACGAGACCCATAACTTTTTAACCACACGTTTCATCAATTTTTATCAAAATCTAATAAAAATCTGATTTTAACATCTACCAAACAGGGGCTAGAAGTCGAGATAAATGTTAAAATAAGTATCCTCTTGCGTCGATTCATCAAATGAATTGACAGTTGGAGACTGATAATACACACATGCTTCTTTTTTTCATTTATTTGGTTTGTAACTAAAATTATCACAAAAAGGGTCATATCTCTAATATTCAAACAAATTAAGTGCTTCCCATTTTGTTGAACCGATATGTTAGCCATTTTAGTGGTAAGATGAAAAAATAAGCCGCTTATTTTAACATTAGCCTTAGAATATCTCCAACAGGCTCTTTAAATACAAAATACTCTTTATTTTAAAGAGTTAAGAGTATTTCCAAAAAAACTTTATGTTAACTTTTTTAAAATAGAGAATAAGTTTTGACTTTAATTCAGATGGCCTAACTTAGTTCCTGTTTGACAACCTTTTTTTCAAAACTCTTTTTTCCTTATACACATTTTTAACCACATTCTCATAATAAAATATTCTTCACGTAAATCCAAAAAATTTCGTACTTTTTAACCGTACATTCTCCAAAAAAAATTACTATTCAAAAACTCACTCTTTTCAAAAAAAAAAAAAAAAAATTACATGAATTTAGTCTCAATTCTTAATGTACGATGACTGCATTTAATAAATCACAAATTTCAATACTCTACTTCTTAAACTATTTAAACTATATATAAATTGATTGTTTATTGACAATAAAAATTATGTTAAATTAAAATATGAGAAATCAATAACTGTTTTTTGAGTATTGTTGGAGTGAATAAAATATTTGATTATCTAAATTTAAAGATACTCTCTTATAATGCATACTCTTAGTCTACGACCTAAAAAGTAATCTTTCATTTATGAGTAAGTAAGAAAAGTTACTAATAAACAGAGGCGTGTTCTTTCAAACAATTATGCTACTTGTACAACTAGTTTGACAGTGTGTGAGTTGACAAGGATTTTGGCCAAGATTTTTACACCTTACACATTGTCAAACTCGTTGTAAAACTAACTTAATTCTCTTTCAAAACTAATTTATAAGTTTGACCGACTTATAAGCTAAATCAAAATGTCATTTGGCATACTAACTTGCATTTCATTAAAGTACACTATAAACGTTTTTAAAGCCTTCTCAAAATCTTAGGGTTTCAGTTTCGAAACAATGCTTAAATGGGCTTCTTCAACATGATTTTAATTCAATTTTTCCTCAAAAGAAATTAAAGGAGAGCTTTGTACAAACCGTAGGATATGCATATTCAGCCGAGTATGGGTACCTGACGTTTTGTCACAAAAAGAAGAGAAAATTAGAATTTAGCATAGTATTAGTAATAGTATAGCAGTTGTATTATTAATTATATGCCAAATGGAAATGCTTGTCCTTCTGCTTTAATTCCATCATTTTATGTAAATGTGAAGACAGATAAGAACTTAAGCTTAATTTCTTGGCTGTATATATGACAAATTGACAGTGTGAGTTGTTCTTGTTCATGAAGAGAGAGAGGGGGAGAGAGTATAATAATACGAGCAGTGTTCTAAAAAGTGTAATGTGTGGCGATGCGTGAAGATCGAGTTATGGGATAGGCGAGTTTGGGCGATAAAAAAGCGTAAAAAGACATTTTCTTATTTTAATATTATATTAGTTTGTAATCGATCAAAAAATCATTTAATAATTAAAAATAATATCTATCAAACATCTAAAACAAATTTATAGAAATTTTATACATTTTATACATTTTTTTAAAAGTTTCAAATAAAAAGATAAGTTTCAAATATAAATCAACCTTTAAATTTTAACTTATAAGAATTGTAAAATAAAATTTAAAAATAATAATAATAGGAGCACATAATCGCACCTAGGCACGCATTAGCAGTCAACGATTGTTGACCGCTAAATAAAGCGTCAAGCCACTTGACTTGACATTTCCATCGTGCATCGCATCAAAGCGTCGCTTCAACGCACCTTTTAGAACAATTATATGAGAAAGTGAGTTTCTGAACAATTATATGAGAAAGTGAGTTTCTGCTGTGTATTCGCTATTTCATTCAAAAAATGGGAAAGTCAGATTCATATTAACCAGCCAAACTACCTCCAAATCTTGGTTTTTCAGCACTGATTCTTGAGCCCTTACCTTTTCAGGGTTTATACTTGAACCACTTTTTGAAACATCGTTTATTCGTAGTAATTGAAGAATAATGCTATCTAGCTGTTGTGTTCAATTAAATGAATCGTATGGCTTTACATTTAAATAAATCTATCATCTAATTACATGTAATTGTCACGTAGACTCGTGTTTAATCCTAGTGATGATAAATAGTATTACTCTTGTTCTTTAGTATTACTCTTGTTCTTTGTCTTACGTTCGTGCACAGTTAGTTGTAATTATGCAATCGCTCTGTGTGTGTGTGTGTGAGAGAGAGAGAGAGTGAGAGAGACAGAGACAGAGCATAATGATGGAAAGAAGGTGTGATTCTGATATTTTTCATGCGCAGAGAGAGAAGCCCGCATGCGTGAACAGGAACCCTAATTTAATGAGTTCGGAGTGTGGGAAATGCACGTGCAAATATGCAGCCTTACAAAGAATGACATACCCATAAACATTGTAAGGAATTCCTTGTTGAATGGCATAATGGGGAAAAGTTGCTGCTTGAAACCCTCCACCTTGAAATGCCCCCATCATTCTCATATTCCTTCCTCCTCCTCCTGCTCCTGTCAAAAAGATGGTGTTAATTTACAAACACCCACAACAGTAAAAGGCAAAAAAGTGTGTAACACGGACAGCATAATGAGCTGTCTACTTGTGGCTGTAAAGCAATTATTATTCTCAAGTGGACTCGACTCGACTTGACATCCATTGAAGAATTGGATAATTTTCGTTAAGAGTAGAATATTCCAGGCTACATATGATGTTAATGAGCTTGTTCAGCAGATCAGATCACAATCTGATCTAATGAATCTATGAATTAGTTTACTTATAAGTAAATTTATAAAGCTTAAGATGTCATTAGTAAAAAAGTAATAACATAAAATATACCGACCTTGCTTTGGCGTGGAAGGCTTGGATCTTTGAACACCCAAGGAAGCCAGATTACAATTAGCTCTCCTTCCATCAATCACTGGACTAGCATCAACACAAGCTCTCATCGCTGATTCAGCTTCGCGAAAAGTTACCTATATATTTCAAAAGTGAAGTAATCACAACCCCCATTCAATCAATTAATTGATCAATCTAAATTACATTAACTTAACAGATCTACTCAAAATCAAAGACATACAAATCCGTAACCCTTGGATCTTCCAGTGGCTTTGTCAGTGATGACAACGGCTTCCAAGATCTCACCAAACTGTTCAAAGTATTTCTTCATGGTGTCCTTTTGAGTCTCCCATGCCAATCCACCAACAAAAACTTTAGTGTAGGTCGTGTCTCCGAATTGTCCTGCTGGAGGAGCGCTCATCTTCAATCTAATTCTTCCTATATAATATAGATCGGATCAAAGATTATTCCGGCCGGAGATTTTTAGGAGGATCTTGAATGAATAATATGGAAGATGTATATTTACTTATTTAGGTGTGGAGGAGGAGAAGAAGAGAAGAGGAGGAGGAGGAGGAGGAGACAATTAGGTCAGAGATCCCTGCGGCTGCTGCGAGGGAAAAAGAAGAAGAAATGAGAGGGAAGGAGACTGAGAAAGCAAAAGGTTGAAAAAGATGAATGAATGAATTATACATCCCATCCTTTTTCTTCACGCGCTTCTACGTTCCCTCCTCTTTCATTCAATTTAACCACTTTATCTTATCTCCCACTTTTAATCATATATTTTCTTAATAAAATAATTTTACACAAAAAATAAAAAAAAAAAATTCTTAATTTTAGTAGATTTTGATAAAAATTGATGAGATGTGTGGTTGGTATTAAGATTTAGGATTCTATCTTAAAAGGTCAAATTATTAAGAGGAGTAGCCCAAAATCTTTATTAATTGGTCTATGTAAACATCATTTACGATGTGGGATATATATATCCCTTAACACGCACCGCAAGATAGTGGCTCATTTGAGCAGACCAATCTTGAAATCCACGTGCTTATTTTAGAGTCTTAACGTGATCGAATCGCTCGTTGGAACATAATGGGCTCTGATACCATGTTAAGATTTGTAACGACCCGCCCACTTAACGGGCTATCCCGACCGTTAGATCGACGACGTACTGTCCCCACTGTACCAACATGGATCTTTTCAACATACTTTGTCCTCACTCACACGCTCCTCGAGAAAACTTCCCAGGAGGTCACCCATCATGGAATTGCTCTAAGCCAAGCACGCTTAACTGTGAAGTTTCTAATGATGGACTTCCGGAAAAGAAG